>SNQJ01S0045410.1:43633-53842 GCA_010110895.2 Picea sitchensis | reverse complement strand
TTCTCTATTGGAGATTTGAATATTAGGCTTGTGATTGTAACATAAATAAGTGGAAATTCAATTAAATTGTGAATTAATAAAATTATTTTCTAATCTTGATTGCTAAACATACACTTTCAATATCTTACCAAATAAACTGCATCGTTGTATTTTCTTTCCCCTTGAAGCTTGATTGTACTAATTCTTGTTGTGTGTCTGAATGAAATACTAGAAATCTCCAAAATGGTGATGTTGTAACTATTGTAAATCCCATAACCACTTTATTGAAAGCTTGGTAAGTATAAGGCTTACTATCATATCCAATGTTTTGGATATTATAACCATGAGGGATATCTGTAATAACTAAGGAGTATTATTTTTTAGGAACAATATTTGCAAGTTGTTCACAATCACCCAATATCACTTTATATTGAATAGTGTCGAGCCCATTCCAAATGTAGTGATCAAGGGTGTCATCAAGTTGAACATTTTGAACAGGTCTCCTTCTTTCTCTTTTAAACTTGGCATTTTGAATAAAAATTTTGAAAGTTTCAGGTACTCCATCTGCATTCTTCTTTGGCATATTTAATGAAACAAACAAACATATAGTTATATATCTATAACTATTAAAATAGAAATAAATTAACTTACAAACAAATAATATGAATGTAATAAATCAACATATCTTTTTGAATGCAACAAAAAATTGTATCAATACTACTAAAGAGCTTGAATCTGGATAGTTGAGTTTAAAATCATCCCAACTTTCTTCATTCAACATCTTGACCATTTCCTCTTGTATTTTCATATACACGTTGTGACTAAATAAAACAAAAATAATGTTAAATTGATATGCTAAACTGAAAAAATTAATTTTCTTGTCCTAACATAAATAAAAATAAGTCAATAAACCTACTTTTTAAATTCATCACACATTTCTTCCATTGGCAATTCTCTTGACCTAACACGTGATAATTTAGTTATGATAAGTTAATCATCCTTCACTCCTTGTATTGATCTTCAAGGTGTTATAGTCATATCGTCTGGAAGATTTTTTATGTTAGGACATGTCTTACTTGTGCCACATATCAATGGTTTAGCCTTCTTAACTCTCTAATTTTTTATACTAATATTTTCTCATAGGGTGAATATCTCATCTATCAAATACAATACATGTCCAGTTCTAAATCCGAATTGAAGATAACTATCCACAACTCTAAATATATCACTTCCTTTGCGATTTTTTTCTTTTGTATTTCATCATCAAGTGGGAATCCTATTTCCATGCAACATTGCTTATGAAACTTAATATCAACATTTAATCTCTCCCCATGACATATTTTAGAAAATTCATTATAGATATATCCCACCCTTTGAATGAAATTCATAGACATTTTGTACTCATTGTTTGTGTTATGATGCCAATAATTTTTCTTTTGAATCTGTTAAACCGACATAAATTATGCATTTGACTGTCTCAAAAAGACGATTATTGAGATATTCTTGCATCAATTCTATTCTAGCATCTGCAAAATGATTTCCTCCAATCACATAATATTTGAAGTCAAAACATTTTGATCTGTCAAATTCTTCCTTCATAGGAACTTCCACTAGGTCAACAAGAACTAGGTAGTCAACCACGTGCATATGAATTGTACCTAATCAATGCTTTCAAATTGTGAATATGCAAGTGATGCAGTTTTCTAATTTGATATTTTTCTTTCCCAATTTGATATTGACATAATTTGATATTGACAATTTGTCTAATTATGAAAAACCATTCATTCTTGTTATAATTTCTCAATTTTAAACAATATCTAAACTTGATATAAGTTTTTCCTTGTTTGACAAGTGCCTAAACAATATCAGTGGCTCGCACATGTTCTAATTCAACACAATACAAATATATGTGCAATAATTTTTCTTTTGAATCTATTAAACCCATTAAATTATGCATTTGATTGTCTAAAAAAGACGATTATTGAGATATTCTTGCATCAATTCTATTTCTAGCCTCCGCAAAATGATTTCCTCCAATCACATAATATTTGAAGTCAAAACATTTTGATCTGTCAAATTCTTCCTTCATAGGAACTTCCACTAGGTCAACAAGAACTAGGTAGTCAACCAATGCATACAAGGATGTATTGTGCCTAATCAATGCTTTCAAATTGTGAACATGCAAGTGATGCTTTCTCTAATTTGATATTTTTCTTTTCCCAATTCTGATATTGACATACTTGATATTGACAATTTGTTCAATTATGAAAACCATTCATTCTGTTATAATTTCACTTGCTCAATATCTAAACTTGATATATAAGTTTTCCTTGTTTGACAAGTGCCTAAACAATATCAGTGGCTCGCACATGTTCTAATTCAACACAATACAACTATATATGATCTTCATTGTTTCCTGCTTGTCTTTAACAAACCAAGAATATTACAATTTGTTTTCACCTTCCACAAAATTCCACTCTCTAACATTCTTCATTTCCCTTGATAGCTCAAGTGTTATGCTATCATTTTGTTGCCTAACATCCATGGAGGTTCCAGTTACATTTTTGGATGCTAATATTGTAGGTCGTTATCCAGATATATTCATAGATAAAAAAAAAAAAAAAAAAAATACATATTAAAATAAAATAAAAAATAGGGAATTTTACATTATAATAAACTAAAAATAAAACATTGAATATAAGAACCACTAAAAAAAAAAAAAAAAAAAAAAATTTGACCCATATTTAATTTTTTTTTGACCCATGGAGTTATTGGGCTTATGTCAGGACCATACTCATATTCTGTACACGACCGCCCCCGCATTACTGCTGATTAACCATGGGCCAAACTAAAATAAATAAAGAAAAACAATAAAAGATAATTGTTTTTACAAAACTATACTTAAATTTGACTTTTTTCTTCTATTTTTTTTTAAACATAAGGATTTGTTAAATTTTTGAAAAAGTCTCAATTTTTAAAAAAGTTGGGTATTTTTTAGAAAAATTAGAAAACATCTATACAAATTTAAGGCTTTCTAATTTTCGCATTTAGAAAAAAATTATTATGTGATTCAAAAATAATCTCATAATTGTTGTTTTAGTAAATGGTAATAATTTAAAAAAATAACTAACTCCTCCTAAATGCTAGATTTCCTCCCTCTAATGTCTTCTCTCGATGTTTCCCTCAGAAGCTGTCTAAATCCTTTAACAACACCAAGATATCATATAATGTAAAAAGATAAAACAAGATTATGTATATATAACACATATGATATAAATTACCGTTAGTATAACCAATGTGGATAAAAAATTAGGCATATTGTCTACATATATACCTAAAATTATTTGGATCATCAATATGTTTAACAAATGTGGGATAAATAAATAAACATGATAAATATTGTATTTAACATATAAATAACAAATTAAAAGATTAAAAAGTTGTTTTTAATTTCTTAAGGGAAAATAAGTGAAAATTTTGGGGAAAATTTTGAGGAATATTTTTTTGGGGGGGGGAATTTGGGGAAACTTTGGGGGTGAAATTTTGGAGGAAATTGTTTTTTGGGAGGGGATTTAGAGGGAAAATATTATTATGCATGTTTAATAATGTCATAGGAGTGGTGAGAATTTGTATCATTCTATGTTCTGAGAGAGAGAGGATGGCTAGATAAATGATTTTATTTTGAGACATTGACAAATTATTCACATACCTCTTCTGTTGAGACTAGGAAATGTGATAGGAATGTTTGCAATGCAAATGAGGCATCGATGCAAATAGAATTTTGATCATAAAGTATTACAAATTTAATTCAACATGTTCCTCATGAAAGTCCTAAATCGGGGGAATGAAGGTGCCAAGGATGAAGAGGAGGAATATGATGGTGATAAATCTATTCAATAGTTTAATAGTAATGAAAATAATCAACATGTAGGTCAAAGTGGAGACTATGATCAACGCTTAAATGATTAGATGAAAATTTTCCTCCAAGTGAAGAGATTCAAGGTATCGATGAAGATTTCCAAGGAACCAATGAGGATGAATTTCCTCATGAAATTCTGTGCCAATGAAGATGATTATGACAATGGCACACTTTTCGAAAGTGGGGAATTAAATAAAGCAATGTTGAGATGATGAATTTCCAAGTGAGGATTTTGAAGGTACCGATGAAGATTTTCCTCCAAGTGAGGCTTTCCAAGGCACTAATGATGACGATTATGGCAATGATGGACAATATTTCTCAAATGAGGAATTTAAAAAAATTAATGTTGGTGATGTTAATTCTTCCTCCAAGTGAGGATTTTCATAGTATTTCCATGAGGAAAATGAATATTTTCCTCCAAGTGAGGATATTTAGGCCGAATGAGGATGATGAAGAATATCTCTCATGTGTCAATTTTCAAAGTATTAAAAAATGATTATATCAGGACACTCTTTCCCGAGTGATATATTAAAAAGAAACAATGTTGATTTTTATTTTCCTCCAAGTGAGGATTTTCAAGATATCGATGAAGATTTCAAGGCACTAAGGAGGATGGTGAAAATTTTCTGTAACATCCCCATCGTTACAACCACAAGCGATGCCAAATAAGTGTTGATTTTTTTGTTTTAAAATTTAAGCAGAAGGCAACAACGACAATAGTTAGGCCACAACTTGATGATGAACACGACACACAGAGGTTAGGAAACAAACAACAACTACTCATCACACTAGCACATCAAGCGCAACTGGCTGAAACATTTGAAAATCAAGGTAGATAAAATTCACTACTTGCCCAACACAATCAAGACCACACCTACAATCTAAAAGGACAACATCAACCATCCAACACAATGACTTCGATGACCAAGAATCTTAGGACCTTCCTGGCGAGTGAGAGACAACACAATAGATACAAAACAAGCAAATTCATGGATGATTTTAGGGCTAAATTCTCATGGGCTAATTTTTCCATGGTATTTTTCCAAAAACGAGATTCATTATTTTAAAAAATGATTCACCAAATCTCTAGGATAAAATTATTTTATCTTAAAATCAAAAATTAAAAAACTATATAAATAATTAGAAATTTGAATATTTTTACAAAATATTGCCAAACATTTATAGTTGGCATATGAAGGATTAGTAAGATTCACCAAGGTTTCTACATTTTAAATAAATTTCATCCTTAAAATCATCTCTATCAGCAACTAACATAAAACCATTAGCCAACCATTATCGGTTGGTACCCATCCTAAGCCGAGTTATCATGTGTGCTTCTTGATGCATGCATGCAATGATCGAATCTCAAGAAATCATGTTTCTACATTGTGATGGGCGCACTAGGGACCCACACGCATCTAGACTAACTCCAACCGTTCGTCTCAACATAAAACCCAGCCATGCAACAACCTTACAAACATACAATCATTAAATCAAAAGTTCCTCATATAGCTCCTTGTTGGGAGAACATTTAAGGCTTCTATAAGGCGATAATCCCAATACTTAATCAAAAATTAATATTAACGTAAGGAAAAACCATTTTAGGTGATCAACGCATTCAACAACTTTAACCCATTTATCTAAATGCAAAAGAGGTTGTTAATCCAATCAAAGGGGTAAATGCCTTACTTCCATAATTAAATCATCAATAACCAGATATAACGCCATTGAAGGAAACTAAAACTATAAATCGAATATAAATGTTTCAGTGCAAATGAAACAAACAAATTATTCGCTTAACGAATATATAGAATACATTTGTAATTGTTATGATTTATCAATCAAATAAATCGTTGTGATTGGGTTAAATGCAGTAATTTAGTTATCCATTATATCATTGTCCTTAAACAATATCGATTATCAAAAACTCGTTGTATTTTACACAATAGTTCGTTGTCTTTTAAAAGTAATCACAACTTATGGTGTCATTGTCCCCTAAAAAGGAATCGATCATATGTAAGGAATAGCATAGAGTTAACAATATATTTTAGAAAATCATTATCCAATAATTCAGGTGACTGTATCTGTTACAATTCCTTGTCAACAATAATTAAACGTCGTCTAACTGTGTATTCACTATCATAAAACATAAGGCTATTTATTACACAAACATAATGCTATTTATTACACAATGGAATAACTATCATGTAACATAATGCTTATTTATTACACAAACATAATGCTATTTATAATCATTGTCATAGAGATATGTGTCAAATAGTTTTCAATAATAATAATAAATATCTGGAACACATTATATCCAATCGTTGACCCTAATACTAATGAAGGCTAATAATGATATTGTTGAGCGGAAAATGATACGGTTGAGTGAAATGCGATATAGTTGTGTGTGATGATAAAGTTGTGCAATAAATATTGTTGTCACTAGAGAATAAATCGCTATCCAAATCAGAGTATAACAATAATTGTGCATTATTACATCGTTGTCAATAGAGTATAATAACGTTGTGCATTAAATAGTTGTCAATATATATCGTTGTGCATTATATCACTATGCATTATATCAAATTGCAGTCTAAAAATAATTACTATCATCTGACCATTTAAAATCAACTGTACATAGTCGCTCCCACTCAAGTACGATTTTTTTGTCTATAGAATGCTAACTATATTAATCACTGAGATTAAAAACAAGATAATTGCGGAGTGAAAAACTGGGCGAAATTTGTTTTTGTAGAAGGAGAAAATGTTGTGCAAATGAAGAAGTAAATTGGCAGAGATCAAGAACACCAATACATTGGGAGAACGTGCATAACACAATTCACGCTTATCTCACAAAAAATGAAGAGACTCAATGTAAATTAAAGGGTGAAGGTTCCACGCAGAGGCAAGGAATTTCATTGGTTTTAAAATCCGGAATTTTTTTTTTTCAAGAACAAATGTAGAGAGAAAGGAAATAAACATCGTCAATATGTGCTGGAAACACAGTCTAATAAATCATTGTCCTTTACATTTATGATAATGTTGTCTTTACACATAAAATTTTGTTGTCAATTAAATGTATGATCGCAGAGTTCAATTCTATAGAGGACACATGGATTATCCATAATGTAAACACAAGTATGAGGTTGTTTCCAAAAATGAAAACCATTCATTCTTGTTATAATTTCCTCAATTTTAAACAATATCTAAACTTGATATAAGTTTTCCTTTGTTTGACAAGTGCATAAACAAAATCGCTGGGCTCTATTACGTTCTCTGATTCAACACAATAGAAATATATGTGATCTTCATTATTTCCTTTTGTCTTTAACAAAACCAAGAATATTTTTGTTTGTTTTCACCTTCCACAGTTTTCTACTCTCTAACATTTTTCATTTCCTTTGATAGCTCAGGTCTTATGCTATCATTTTGTTTCCTAACATCCATGGAGGTTCCAGTTACATTTTTGGATTTCAATATTAAAAGTCGTGATCCACATATATTCATAGATAATCTATTTCCTCCCATTTTCTATATTAAATAAAAATAAAAAGGAATTTTTTATTATAATAACCAAAAATAAAACATTGAATATAAGAACCAATTAAAAAATAAAAAAAATTGACCTATATTTTTTGACCATGGAGTTACATTGTCAGACTATATCTTGGTTCGGCCACCTACCAAGCCCCATACTATCGTTTATTAACCACCATGGCCAAACTAAAAATAAAGAAAACAATAAAAAGATAATTGCTTTACAAAACTATACTTAAATTTGACTTTTTTTCATTTTTTTTTTTTTTTAAACCTAAGGATTTTGTTAAATTTTTTTGGAAAAAGTCTCACTTTAAAAAGCTATATTTTTGAAAAAATTAGAAAACATCTAAAAAATTTTGGGTTTTCTTTAATTTTCGCATGAAAAATTATTATGCGATTCAAGATGATATTATAATTGTTGTTTTGGTAAATGGTAATAATTTAAAAAATAACTAACCTCTGGAATGCTAGATTCTCCTCGAATGTCTTCTCGATGTTTCTCCTTTGTAGTTTGCTCCAAATCCTTTAACAAACACTGCCTGATATCATATAAAAAGATAAAACAAGCCTGTGTATATATAACACATATGATATAAATTAATGATAGTATAACGAATGTGGGATAAAAAAAAAAAAAAAAAAAAAAAAAAAAAAAAAAAAAAAAAAAAAAAAAAAAAAAAAAAAAAAAAAAAAAAAAAAAAAAAAAACATGATAAATATTGTATTTAACATGTGAATAAAAAATTAAAAGAGTAAAAGTTGTTTTTAATTCTAAGGGAAAATAAGTGAAAATTTTGGGGAAAATTTTGAGGAACATTTTTTGGGGGTGAGGGAATTTTGGGAATATTTTGGTGAAATTTTGGAGGGAAATTGTTTTTTTTTTTTGGGGAGGGATTTAGAGGGAAAAAATAATTATGAAAGTTATAAGAATGTCATTAGGAGGGTGAGAATTTGTATCATTCTATGTTCTTAGGGAGAAGGGATGGCTTCATTAGATAAATAAGATTTTATTTTTGAGACATTGACAAATTGTTCACATACCTCTTATATTGGGACTAGGAAATTGGATAGGAATGTTTGTAATGCAAATGAGTGTTAATTGTATTTTCCAGCTAGTTAGAATTTTGATCATAGTACAAGAAATTTTATTCAACATGTTCTTCATGAAAGTCCTAAATCGAGGAATTTGAAGGAAAACATGATGAAGAGGAGGAATATGATGGTGATAACTATTCAATAGTTTAACAGTAATGAAAATAATCAAATTGTAGGTCAAAGTGTAGACTATGATCAAAGTTTAAATGATTAGGACGAAAAATTTCCATGAAGAGTTTCCAAGGTACCGAAAGAGGATTTCAAGGAACTAACGAGATAATGGATAATCTCAAGTGGAAATTTAAAGCAATGAAGATGATTATGATAATGGTGCACACACTTTTTCTCGAAAGGGGAATTTAAATAGCACGTTATGATGATGACTTCCAAGTGAGTATTTTGAAGGGTAACTGATGAAGAGTTTCTCCAAGTGAGGCTTCTCTGGCGCAATCAATGATGACGATTATGGAAATGATAGATTAACAATACT
Organism: Picea sitchensis; assembly: GCA_010110895.2. Classification (NCBI taxonomy): domain Eukaryota; kingdom Viridiplantae; phylum Streptophyta; class Pinopsida; order Pinales; family Pinaceae; genus Picea; species Picea sitchensis. The sequence goes on along the minus strand of SNQJ01S0045410.1, from coordinate 44,817 downwards.
GAATGAGGATTTTAAAGGAAGCAATGTTGGTGATGTTAATTTTCCTCCGCGAGGATTTTCAAGGTATCGATGAGGAAAATGAATATTTTCCGCGAGGATTTTTAGGCCAAGAATGAGTATGATGAAGAATATGTTTCAAGTGGTGATTTTCAAAGTACTCAAAATGATTACACCATTGGTGGACAATCTTCCGAAAGTAATAAATTAAAAAGAAACATTGTTGATGTTGATTTTCCTCAAGTGAGTATTTTCAAGATACCGATGAAGATTTTCAAGGCACCATGGAGGATGGTGCGAAAATTTTCTGTAACATCCCCATCGTTACAACCACAAGCGATGCCAACAAGTGTTGATTTTTTTTTTTGCTTTAAAAATTTAAGCAGGAAGGCAACAACGACAATAGTTAGACCACACAACTTGATGATGAACACGACACACAAAGGTTAGGAAACAAACAACCACGACTCATCACACTAGCACATCATGCAACTGGGCGAAACATTTGAAAATCAAGGTAGATAAAATTCACTACTTGCCCAACACAATCAAGACCACACCTACAATCTAAAGGACAACATCAACCATCCAACACAATGACTTTGATGACCAGTAACTAGGACCTTCCTGGCGAGTGAGAGACAACACAATAGATACAAAACAAGTACCATGGATGATTTTAGGGGCTAAATTTCTCTCATGGGATAATTTTCCATGGTTTTTCCAAAAACGAGATTCGTTATTTTAAAAATGATTCACTCAAATTCTATAGGATAAAATTATTTTATCTTAAAAATCACCAAAAATTAAAAAAAACTATATAAAATAATTAGAAATTTGAATACTTTTAGAAAAATATTGCCAAACATTTATAGTTGGCATATGAAGGATTAGTAAGATTCACCAAGGTTTCTACATTTTAAAATAAATTTCCATCCTTAAAATCATCTCTGACAAGTACCACCATTAAAACCACAGTTTCAACCACATCGGTTGGTGCACGATCCTAAGCCGGGTTATCGTGTGCGCTTCTTGATCCATGCATGCAATGATCCAATCTCAAGAAATCATGTTGGCACAGTGCGATGGGCGCACTAGGGACCCACACGCATCTAGACTAACTCCAACCGTTCGTCTCAACATAAAACCCAGCCATGCAACAACCTTACAAACATACAATCATTAAA
>SNQJ01S0045410.1:27714-43623 GCA_010110895.2 Picea sitchensis | reverse complement strand
AATAGAGAACCATTTAAACATGATTTTGAGAGTATACATCTTGCAACCTGGACAAAAGATTATTCTTATAATTCTATTATTGTCAATGCAAAGCATTGAGAGACTCCTAGTAGTATATTGGTATTCAATGATGTGGTTAGAAATATGACATATGAGGAAAAATATTTGAAAGGAGAGATGGTTAACATTTATCAAAAACCATAAGCATTAATTAATTATCTTATAGATACATTTTCAAATGAAGGAGATTGGGTTTTGGATTTGTTCTCGGTTTCAGGTAAGAATTGTGATTTAATATTTATGAAATCATACTTCAATCTCATATTATTTTTAATTTATGTCTTTTTACAGTATCTAACTTCATTATTTATTTTTTATTTGGTGATTAGGTACAACATTAGCGTGATTCCTATAGAAAGGAAGGAATTGCATAGCAATTTAAAGTGACCCATTACAGTGCAGTTTTATTCAACAAAGAATTAATGTTATTCCATCTCTTCCAAATGAAATGCAAGAAGTTGGCTTGAGAAAATGATATTTTAGTGAATCAAAGGTTGCAAAATTGTCAAAGGAACCTCAAGTACCAATAGGAGGAATGATTGGAAAGGATCACTTTGGAGAACTTGTGGATATCAAAGAACCAATGGAAGAATAAAATGACACAATGGAAGCAGAAAATGACGTCGAAGAAGATGATGATGTGTATGTTGAGAATGATGAATTTGGGATATATGATATTGATGATTAGTTTAAATATGCCTTTGAAGAGGATGCTCAATTTTGCAAATTTTTGATGAGCTATAACTGTAATATTTTGACTTTCAGATTTTAAAATAAGAACAAAGATGTATCTATTGTTGTTTTGTGATGAATCTTTTTATTGTTTTTTTGTTTTTTCGTTTTATTTGTATGTGAATCAGTATACATTGGAAAATTTTATTGAATGTTGTTTTTTTAACTTCAAATGTTTAAAAAAATGAAAGACATAAAAATGTGTCCATAAAAATGCTTTATTTGACATGCTATTTTAAGGAATATGTACCAAAATGTATAGGTTTTTTATTATATATGGCTATAAAATGTGTATATGTTTGCTAAATATTCAAAAATAGTGTTATTTAACAACAATTTTTTCGATGTATTGAAGTAAAGGTAAACAATGTGTTAAAAATGATGTTTTCGCTATATTTAAAAAGTATGGAACAATAAATTAATAAAGGAGACAAAACTATATGAAAAATCTTAACTTCAAAAAAGTAAATGGTAAAAAATATTATTAAGATTGAAAGAAGCATGAAAAAATGACTAAAAACATCATTGAATAAAAACAAAAATTGAAAAAATTGAAAATAGATGGAAAATAAGCATTTAAAAATATAATGTGGAAACATTATGGATCGAAAAATTTAAAATATCGAAAAACCACCTAAAAAAAGAGTGGGGGGGGTGCTACCAGTAGCACCATTTTTAAAAACGAGGTAAAAAATTGGACCCCCCAAAAAATAAGAACTTTGTACAGTTCTCGTTAAGTTGATAACTATGTTATAACCCTTGATCCTTCTAATATTAAATATCACGTGAACTCTCACCCCTAACTCATATAAAACTTAACACCTTAAGCCATAATCCCAAACCCTTTAAAACCTAATAAAAATATATAACCCCTAACATTGAAATTTTACCCCCAATGCCTTTATCTCCTAATATAAGTTTGTAATACCCAACCATTATAACCTCTATAAACTCTAAACCATATAACATATAATTTCTAACCACTAACAATATGAATACCTAATACTTAATCCTTATAACCATCAATAAATTTAACACTTAACACTTAAATCCTATAAGTCATAATCCCTAATATTATGATGCTTATAATAAGTAATTTAATATCCCTATATCATATAACCCCAATAAAACCAATCCCCATAGCTCATTCTAATTTATAACCCTTTTGATTTATATAATCCCGAATTTCTTTAACTATTATCACATATAATCATTAACACTCATGACTCAGTGTATAACCATTAAACCCTATAAAATCTAACTTATAAGCTATAAGATTTAATCATGTAACGAATTCCCTTATAACCCTTCAAACATAAGAACTATAATATGTTATAACTAACCCTTAAAATTAAAATACTATATCCCTTAAATAGTAATCCATAATACTTATAATCCCTCACATTTATAACCACTACCCTTATCACCCTTGTTACCATGAAGTCCATATCATATCATCCTTATTCTCTACTATATCCTTTAAATAGTAATCCATAATACTTGTAATCCATCACATTTATAACCACTACACTTATCAGCCCCGTTACCATGAAGTCCTTATCATATCATCCTTATTCTCTAACACATATAATCATTAACCCCTATAACTCAAATTGGAAACATAACCTCTATAATTCATAATCTATGTAACCATTATAAACCTTAATAATTGATCCATATAATATCCAACATCGTAGCTCTTGATATTACCCATAACCTTTATAGCCCGCATATAATACTTATAATAAGTAGCACATATAACGAATAATCCTTGTAGTTCATATAACCTTCACCTATAAAATCTTTCAAGATTAACCCTTATAATACTTAACACATAAAATAAAACATTATAAAACTTAACATTTATATTCCCTAACATAATCCCTAACCCACATAATCATAAATATAAAACATAACCACTACAACTCAAACTCAAGCACCTAAACCATATAATCTGAACATGTATTTATCAATCCCTATAACACGTATCCTTATAACTTATAACATGTAATTTTACAACCCCTATAACCCTTAAAACCTATACCTTTTAAAAATTATAACATTTAAACCTTATATCCCCTATCATCCCTAACCATTATTGATGCGGGAAAATTTTTCCTCCTAACCTAACCTTCTTGATTAGACCTAGGGAGTATTTTGATTTTCCACGAGAGTGGGTTTCCTAAGTTGAAATTATTGTAATTTTTATGTTTTCATGAGTTCTAGAAGCATTCCTTAAGATAGGGTTTGTTAAAATCAAAATGATGCTATGTAATCGAATCTGCCTTTGTTGAGAAGATATCGAGGTTGTGAGATTTAGAAGAGATATCCTAAGAGTAAATTGTGCACTTCTAGAGTGATTGTAGGATCTGAAGGATCCTATGGATTTGTGTGAAAGTTTTCATATCTAAAACAAATTATAGTTTCGGGATCTTTTGGTTAAATGGTTGTAAGCCTTCGGGCAAGGGGTGTCCAATAAAATGAAGAGTCAGGCCAAGAGTATGATTTTGAAAGGCCATTACAGGATAGCGGCCTTATGTAAACTCAATGTATAATATATGTATGACTGATGAATGAAATCACTCTATTATGAGTGTTACAGGGACTGGTGTTTTAAACCTCTGTTAATGGTGTGTGTTGAATGACATAAGTACATATTAGACTTTGTTAATTATTTGTGCAGGTTTCAAGTGGAAGGAACTGTAAGGATTGTGATACATTGTTAATCATGACAAGATCGACTGGAGAGGCGCATAGATCCACAATGTAGATCGATTGGAGGAAGATGAAATCAATGGCCAAGGTTGTATTTCAGAGTCTTTGTTTCGAAGCAAAGTTTGAAAAATTACCTGGATGAAGATAGTGAGATCAACAATACAGATGAGTTCGGAGTCATATGGTTTGACACTATGGGAAAAACATTTGGAAAAATATTAGTGATTGTTGGATTTGATCCTTCAAATTTGAAAGGATACTCCAACGAAAGGAAGTTCAATGAAAGATGCAAATTATACATGGGAATAAAGAGTTCAATGGTCGAGATCCATTGAGAGTGATCCAGATTGAGTGATGCAGACCCCCCTTCTCTCCTAAGGGTTGCACGACCTCCCAATCTAGGATCGATCAAGAAACTGAGTAGGATCGACTCTTTTGGGTCTCTACTAGACCCCAAACCCACTTACATAGGTCCTTTCTCCAAATGTGTAGGTCGCATGAGACCCACATGCTCTCTTATGAGCGTTGATTAAATCTCCACACCAAACCGACACTAGCTTTTCCCTGGCTAATCCACTTCCTTTTCTGCGACCACAACTATGACCACTCGCCTAACCAAAATGCACGTTGTGACTTCACATGTCGGGTGTCCGTGTATGAGCCAACCCCGACTCTCTGACTTTTGAAATATTGAAGTGGGACCTAGTGCATGCTAGCTCTTCCTTTAATCTTCGACGATGTGACCCCTCACTATGGCATGGTTCCAATATCTTGAGTGCTTTGTGGTTTCACGTTTCGCGTCCCTGAAAGTTTTTGTTCACTCGTCCTCCCAATTTCCAAAACCCAAAATCTGGACTCCACCCACATTCGATCAATGGTCCACAATCTGTGTCATCTGACGGTCCTGCTTTCTCCTTCACGAACTCGGAACTTCATGTTTCATGGAGTTGGAGGACTTATCCCCTCTCTTCTCCCAATATCTGAACTCGTGAGTTTCTTGGGACCAGATCTACGGCCCACACCTTCCTTCGATCAACGACTATGATCGTTTCGTGAACTTGAGTTTTGCGAGTTTTCTTATCTTGTGCACTTTCCAAGGGTTAAAGTCTGTGCACTTGTCTCTGGATCCAATGAATGTTGGTCCACGCACTCTAATCTAACGGTCCAAAATGATCTTCTCCCCATGCTTTTTCTAGTCACTGGACGTTAATCTAATGGTCCATATTCTTTCCGCAACCGATCTAACAATTGGTTTCGCTCCTCCTCCTGAATTTTGACTCGTCTGACTTAGAAAGTTTCTAAGTCTTCAAAGGTATCTACCTTTGAACTTCCTGTGAGTCCGTCTCTCAGACTTCGAATACACTTCTGAAAAGTGTTATCCCTCCTGAGCTTGGTCTCGTAAAGGCTTTGACTTCCCACACACTCCTTACATTTCAGGGATTTCGATAGCTCAGATTTGAAGGAGTTCCTGAAAACAAATTCTTCCCTCCCTCCTGGAGTCCCTCTATCTCGACTCCTTGTCTCCTTGCAGAGTCTCTCTGACACTTCGTCGAATCTCGAATCTGTGCCCTCCTTGAAACAAATTCTTACGCAAGGTTTGAATTCTTGTGAATGACTGTGCACACCTTGCAACAGTCACTTTTCACTCCTTGCAAAGTAAAATTTTTGTGTTATCTCTTCTGAGCTTCAGAACCGAAACATATTTCGTTAACGCACTCCTTGTGTTCTGTGTGCACACATTGCACCACTCGTCAAAACAGAAACAATTGAAACTTATCCTAACATTCGCATTTCTATCTGCTCATAACGAAATTCATTCATTCATTCATGAAAACACAATAATAGGGAATTGAAAAACAATGTCCACACCATGCATTGGGTCAATTTTCCTCTTTCATATTCAAATGTGAAAAATGGATACAACTATAATGAAAATAAAAATATTGAAAAATATGAAATCTCCTACTAACTTGCATCTAGCCTCATTTGGGTGTACAAAACCTCTATTTATCTCATAGAACTCTTAGGGTCCCCCCTGACTACTTGTCTACATCAAAACCTAACCTATAGATATCCTAGTGCAGTCACAATAACAGAGCAAGAGTGGAAACTCCCACTTCCCTCATTATCATTCAAGCGTGCCTCAAAAGATTTTTCTAGCGCTGAGTTAAGGCGCACCTCAAAATATCTGTCGTAACTGCCAGCGTTGATATTCCATATAGATTCCTAGACACTGAGAGGTCCTGCTCTGTTTTCTTTCCAACGATGCTCTTGCATCATACTCCCCTTGAAAAATATTCATGGACTCCTATCCATGAGCTCCTTAACTGACCTTCCATGCTTTTGAATAGCAGCTTCATTTTCCCAACTGACATATTCTACTGGGTGTCCCTTCCACTTGACCATATATTCAAAATAGGTCTTCCTCCTAGTCTTTTTTTGATCCTCTGATCAACAATCTTCTCCATCTGTGGGTTTTCTCCTACCACCATTTGTCTCTCCCACTTAATATTCTTTTAATATTTTGATCCCTCTGTTTCATCTTTCCTGTAAGGATACAGGTCTGAAACATTGAATATGGGTGATATGTCCACATCATCTGGAAACTCAATCTCATAGGCATTTGCATCAAACTTCCTCAAGATCTTACATGGTCCTATCTTCTTCATCTTTAACTTGTTATATGTTCCCCTAGGGAACCTTTCTTTCCTAAGATGTGCCAGAACCTGGTCTCCTACTTAAAATTGAAGTTATCTGCAATGTTGATCAGCTCTCTGTTTGTACTCCTGGTTAGAACCTTGCAATTGTCCTCTGATCTGGCTATGGAGCCTTTGCATTTCTGCAGCAAAATATTCTCCTCCAATGCTCCTGATCTCACCCTATTCCAAGTCTCTCAAATTAGATGCTCCCCTGGGTTGCATTCCATACAATATTTGGAATGGGCTCTTTCCAGTGCTCCTGTTTGGTGAGTCATTATATGCAAATTCTGCTTGTGGGAGAATTTGATCCCGCTGATTATGATGCTCAGCGACCAGACTCCTCAATAAGTTTCCCAAACTTATGTTTACCACCTCAGTCTATCCATCAGTATGAGGGTGATAAGTTGAGTTGAAGGAAAAGTCTATCCTCAACTTCTTCCACAATGTTCTCCAAAAGTGCCCAATAAATTTGGTGTCTCTGTCCGAGACAAGGATTCTAGGTAGGTCGTGAAGTCTCAGAACTTCCTTGAAAAACTAATTTTCAACATGTGTTGTGTCACTGGTATTTTGGCACGGGATAAAGTGTGTCATATTTGAAAATATATCCACCACCACAAATATGGAATCAAATCCTCTTTGCGTTCTTGGCAATCCCAACACAAAATCCATACTTTTTGCATCCCAAGGCCTCTTTGGTATTGGAAATGGTTGATACAATCCAGTGTTTTTTCTTTTCCCTTTTACATGTTGGCAGATTTTGCACCTGTTCATAAACTTCATCACTTTTTTTCTCATACCTGGCCAATAGTATGAACTTCTCAATTGTGAAAACGTTTTATCATGGCCGAAATGTCCAGCCAATCCTCAACTATGCTTTTCCTTCAAAATGTTATCCCTCATTGAGCATGTTGGTATGCACAAATGATTACCTTTGAACAAAAATCCCTCTTGCATCATGTATTTTGGCCACTGGCTCATGTCTCTCATCACAGGGTTCGCACATACTTCATATGCTTCCTCAAAATTTGGGTCATCACTATACAATTACTTAAGGTGTTCAAACCCCAAGGTCCTCACCTAAAATTCCTGTAGAATCAAACATCTCCTGCTTAATGCATCAACAACTTTGTTAGGATTCCCAGCAATATGTTTTATGAGAAAAGTAAAATTATGCATAAACTCAACCCATTTTGCATGCCTCTGATTCATTTTTTCCTGTCTGGTTATGAATTGTAAAGCCTGGTTATCACTATACAAGACAAATTCCTGTGGGACAAGGTAATGTCTCCATTTCTTCAAGGATGAATTATGGCATAAAACTCTTTATCATACATGGAGTATTTTCTCTTGGTCTCATTCAGCTTCTCAGTGAAATAGGCAACAGGTCTATTATCCTGGCTCAAAACAGCTCCACTTGCATCACATCTCACCTGAAATGTCTTTTCAAAATTTGGCAAGACAATAATTGGTCGTTCTATTAATTTCTCCTTCAGTATATTGAAGCTCCTCTCATCCTTCTCCGTCCATTTAAAAGACTTGTGCTTCTTCTTCACTGTATCCATCATTGGTGCACAAATTCCACCGAAGTCTCTGATGAACTTCCTATTGAAACCTTCTAATCCATGGAATATTCTTACCTCAAACATGCTATTTGGCGATGACCATTCTTTGATTGCTCTCACCTTCTCTGGATCCATCTTTAGTTCATTCGAAGAGATCACAAAACCAAATTAAATAAGTTTTGTCTTCATAGAAGAGGACTTCTTCAGATTTATCAACAACTTCTCCTCCTATAGTCTCCTCATCACTAGTGTCAGGTGTCTCAAATGCTTCTCTTTATTCCTACTAAAGATTAGTATATCATATAGATATACAACCACAAAATTTCCAATGAAATCTTTCAGTATTTCATTCATCAACCTCATAAAATCACTCGGGACATTTTTTAAGCCAAATGGCATAACAAGCCACTCATACAAACCTTCATTCATCTTAAACGTTTTCTTCCATTCATCACCTTCTCTCATTCTAATCTGGTGATATCCACTTTTCAAATCTATTTTAGAAAATAAATTTTCTCCACTTAAACAGTCCATTAAATCTTCCATTCTCGGTAAAGGGAATCTATACATGATGGTGATCTTGTTAATGGCTCTTAAGTCTGTACACATTCTCCATCCTCCATCTTTCTTTGGACTCAACACAGTTGGTACTACACATGTACTCAAGCTCTCTCTGACCAAACCCTTGTCTAACAATTCCTGGACTTGGTTCTTCACCTCCTCATTCTCTCGAGGTGCCAATCTGTATGTTTCTTTGTTTGGCAGACTTGCTCCTAGTATCAAGTCAATATGGTGGTTGATACTTCTGATGAGTGGAAATGAGTTAGGAAATTCATCCACCACTATGTCAAAAAAATTATCCAACAATTCCTAAACATCTTCAGGAAAATCATCCATCGAAGTACTTGTAAGGATAACTCTAGGTTTCCTCACCACATCGAATTGCATCTCCTGTTCTTTCATGACTTCTTTCAGGAGTGCCTTCCCGCTCATGAGAAGTATGCTTGCGATGGCTTCCTCTTTTACTTTCTTCTCCTCTATTGGCAGCAACATGTGTGTTCTAGCATTCTTCTCTAAGGTGTATGTATTCTTCCTCCCATCATGGATGACATTCCTATCAAACTGCCATGGTCTTCCCAACAAAATATGGAATACATCCATGGGAATTACATCACATAGAATTTCATCTCTATATCCTCCTATCTTAAATTCAACCAAGCATTGTTTAGTAACCATTACCTAGTGTCTTTTCTGCAACCATGAGACTTTGTATGTCTTCGGATGTGCAGTTGTCTCCAGCTCCAATTTCTCCACCGTCTCTGTGGATACTAAGTTATAAGTGCTCTCACTATCAATTATCACCTTGCATACTCTGTCTTTAGTCTTGCAAGTTGTTCTAAAGAGACTGTTCCTCTGCACTGGCCTTTCAACTTCTGCCTCTGGTTTTAAGAGAACCTTCCTCAGCATCAGGATCTTCCATCCTCTGATCCTTATGCTTCAACATTCCCTCTATGTGCTTATGAAATACGATCCTCACCTCCTCCTTATTTCTTTTTCTCGAGACATTCCCAAGACATGTGCCTTGTCTTTCCATAGCCATAGAATATTACTTCTCCTCCTCCTCTTCTTCCTCTTCCTGTAGAAGAAATTCTTCCACCACCTTGTCTTTCTCGAAAACTTCCTCCTCTTTCTGAGTGACTATCTGGTTTCTCATTTTCATCCTTAGACTTATGTGCTCTATCATGGGTAACTCCCTTGCTTTTGTTCAGGGCTGCGATTTTACCTCTTCCAACTGGCTTTGTTTTCTGGCTAACTTTTCCTATGCCTTCAGTACAAACTAATAAGCATCCTCCACTGTCCTTGCTGACATCATGCTAAGCTCATCCTGGATTTCATATCTTAGGCCATTTATATATCTGAAAAAAAATTCTTCATCTCTCTCCCTTTGTCCAGTCCTAATGTTCAGCCTATAGAAATCCTCTGTGTACTCCTTAACTGTCATACCCTTCTGCCTTAGGTTCTGCAATTTCCTGAACAGATTGATCTGATAATATTTGGGCATGAACTTGGCCTTCAGTTTGGCTACCATTCTGTCCCAGCTCTTTATCTTTTGTTTTCCCTTGCTTCTCCTCTCAGCCTGCAGTTCATCCCACCACAACGTTGCATGTCCTTTTAGCATGGTGACAACATGTCTCACCCTTTTCTCCTCACCGACGTCTTCATAGTCAAAATATTTTTCCATGGATCTTATCCAATCCAGTAGCTCTTCAACATCCAAGTTACCTTCGTACATTGGGACCTCTATCTTGGCTCTACCTCCCAATCTAACAACAGATCTCAACAAGCGTTCTTCGACAAAATTCTCTCCTGCAGCTTCTTCGACTTCTACTTATTCACTCTCTGCATTGTTGATGTCCCCAGCATTAGGTGCTCATCTCTACATTGCTTCCATCACCTCTAATATTGCGCGAAGTTCTCACATCTCCCTTTCTATAGCTCGATTGTCTAAGGGTGGCTCCCCTTGTCTCCTTGGCGACATTGTGTCGACTGTCTGTCACACACAGAGTAAAAATTTGAGTTCCTTTGTCTCCTCTCCTTTGCCTTCTGTCTGCAAGCAAAACTTTTGCTATGATACCACTTGATGAAGACCCCCCTTCTCTCCTAAGGGCTATGCAACCTCCCGTTCTAGGATCGATCAAGAAACTGATTCATATCAACTCTTTTGGGTCTTTGCTAGACCCCATACCCACTTACATAGGTCCTTTCTCCAAATGTGCAAGTTGCATGAGACCCGCGGGCTCTCTTCTAAGCATTGTTCAAATCTCCACACCAAACGGGCCCTAGCTCTTCCCTGGATAAGCCCCTTCTTTTTCTGTGACCACGACTGTGATCACTTGGCTAACCAAAAGGCATGTCATGACTCCGCATGTCAGGTGTTTGTCTATGAGCCAACCTCGACTCTCCGACTTCCAAATTCTCGAAGTGGGACCTAGAGTGTGCTAGCTCCTCATTTAACCTTCGACAATGTGACCCCTCACTATGAACTGGGGCCAATCTCTCAAGTGCTTTGTGGTTTCTTGTTTCACGTCCCCGAAAGGTTTTGTTGACTCATCCTCCTGATTTTCGAAACTCGAAATCTGGGCTCCACCCACATTCGATCAACGGTCCACAATCTGTGTGATCCGACGATCCTGCTTTCTACATCGCGAACTCGGGACTTCATGTTTTGCGGAGTTGGAGGAATTCTCCCCTCTCTTCACCCGATATCCAAACTTACGAGTTTCTTGGGACCAGATATACGACCCACACCTTCCTTCGATCAACGGCTATGATCGTTTCGCGAACTTAGGTTTTGCGAGTTTTCTTATGTTGTGCACTTTCCAAGGGTTAAAGTTTGTGCACTTCTCTCTGGATCCAACGATTGTTGGTCCACGCGCTCAGATCTAATGATCCAGATATAATCTTCTCCCCACACTTCCTCTAGTCATTGGACATTAATCTAAAGGTCCAGATTCTTTTCACAACCGATCTAACAATTGGTTTCGCTCCTCCTCCTGAGTTTTGATTCGTCTGACTTAGAAAGTTTCTAAGTATTCAAAGGTATCTACCTTTGAACTCCCTATGAATCTGTCTCTCAAACTTCAGCTACACTTCCAAAAAGTGTTATCCTTCCTGAGCTTGGTCTCGTGAAGGCTTCGAATTCCTACGCACTCCTTGCGTTTCATGTATTTCGATAACTCAGATCCGAAGGAGTTCTTGAAAAGAAATTATTCCCGCCCTCCTGGTGTCCCTCTGTCTCAACTCCTTGTCTCCCTTCAAAGTCTCTCTGACACTTCGTCGAATTTTGAATCTGTTCCCTCCTTGCAAAAAAATCTTATGCAAGGTTTGAATTCTTGTGGACAACTTTGCATACCTTGCAGCAGTCACTTTGCACTCCTTGCAAAGGGAAAATTTCATGTTATCTCTTCTGAGCTTTGGAACTGAAACAGATTTCTTTAATGCACTCCTTGCATTCTATGTGCACACCTTGCACCACTCGCCAGAAGAGAAACAATTGAAACTTATCCTAACATTCACAGTTCCATATGCTCATAATGAAATTCATTCATTCATGAAAACACAATAACATGGAATTGCAAAACAATGTCCACACCATGCATTGGGTCATTTTTTCTCTATTATATTCAAATGTGAAAAATGGCTACAAATGTAATGCAAAAAAAAAAACTGAAAAATCTGAAATCTCCTACTAACTTGCAGCTAGCTTCATTTGGGAGTACAAAACCTTTATTTATCTCAGAGGACTCTTAGGGTTCCCCCTGGCTACTTGTCTACATCAAAACCTAACCTACAACTATCCTAGTGCAGTCACAATCCAGAGCAGGAGTGGAAAATCCCACTTCACTCGTGATCATTCAAGCATGCCTCAAAATATTTTTTCGGTGTTGAATTAAAGCGTGCCTCGAAATATCTGTCATAACTACCAGCGTTGATGTTTCGTACAGATTCTCAGACGTTGAGAGGTCCTGCTCCGCGTGCTTTCCAATGATGCTCCTGCATCATCAAGGACTTGAAAGTGACGCATCACATCATCTTATTAGCTCTTAGAGTAGGGTCATTAGATTCGATTAACTGAAGGAAATCCTATAGAGGGACATCAATCAATGTGATGCAGGAGCATCACCGACTCATCAAGCGAGCCAGCGCAAAAGCAGAAAAACTGCTGGGCAAGCCAGCATAAATTTTTGAAATGCCTTGGAAACTGTTGCGCAAATCTTCAATGAATCATTTATGAAGGAGCACCTTTTATATATTGTATTGGACCTTGAGCGGATAGCTCTCATCCTTAGGTAGATGAGGCATTTAATAGATTTAATGCAGTTAGATAGGAATTTAATTCTATATTTGATAGCTTAGAGTCCAAGAGGGAAAACGGATATAGACACCCTCCTTTGTACATTGTATTATTATTGAAGTAGAAAGAGCAAGAGCAGGCAGAGAACTGTATGAAGAACACCCATGTGCAGACATTGAATTAATAGAAAGAGCTTTGATTCAATTCCATGGTTTGTGTTATTCTCTATGTATTTATGATGTTATGCTCATGAATGTTTGCTTTCTGTTATACACTTGCTTTTATATGTTGTGTATGTGATTTCATGGTTGAATAGAAGTCTGAGAAGGAACGTGAATGAGTTTCAATTGTTTCTCTAGTTGAGCCAAGAGATTCCTGCAAGGAGTGCAGTTGAATTGTCCGCAAGGAGTGCGTTGAAAGAAGGGTTCAATTAGAGTTAGTTTTTGTTCTCATTCATCTCAAAAGTGCAGGAGCATAGTGCCGTGCAAGGAGTGCGCAGGCCAAGATAAGTCTCAGAGTTGCGATTCTGAGAAAAAGGGATTGAAATACTGCTGCTGCAGGTGTGCGCAGAGTCAAAATTTCAACACTCAGTCGAGGTCGAAGAGTTTCCGCAAGGAGTGCGCGGAAGAAGTTCTCAGCAGGACCTGAGAAGTCGAGAACAAGCTCAGGAGAAATAGGCCTTCAAATTCTCTGAAGGGTAAGTGCAGGGAAGATGTTATTGGAAGTCCAAAGAAAACGTCACAGGTTGGCGAGCGGGCGAAAGAATTCAATAGGGAGACACTTCATCAATTTTGTGGATCCACTGAAGGGAAGAACAGGTGAACGAAATCCTTGAGGAGATATCATGAAATTTCGTGGACCGTTGGATCTTACAAAGGCACAAGGAGGTTACGGAAAGAACGTTCGAGGGTTTGAAGCTCAGGAGGAGCGTAACCATTGATCCAGGCCATAGGAGCCATTGGATATACACGTGGTATCATGGATCGGGGATTCACAAGGTGAAGCGCCAAAATTTCATAGCGATAATTGCGATATCACGATACGCAATATCCCGATAGACTCAGAACCATTCATTGTACAGAACATGTGTAAGAAGATCGTGAAGAGTTGGGGTTCGGCATATCGGAGTTTTGAAGTCGAAATACACAAACATCGTGGAATCGCGACACGTGATATCCCGATAAGTCACAGGGCAGTGTGGGACCACGGGGTGAGTGGAGAACAGGTGGCACTGCATCGGAGTTCAGGGAATGTAAAGTCCCAAATCCTTTGGCAGCAGGATTCGTGATCACGCGAGTCCCGGAATGCTGATAGGAGTGATGAGGAGTTGAGGGATAGCTCGCACGTGCATCGGAGATTCGACGCGTCGGGTATCGGGAGTTGACAATTCAAGGTGCATGACACCGCGAGTCGTGAAACCGCGACAAAGGCAGAAGTTTCGATAAGGTGAGAGAAAGTCAACGTTGACTAACGCCATCAAGTCTCGGGGATTTAAGAACCCTGCGATAAACATAGAACTTGTGAAATCGCGAGTTTTGATCCTCCAGTGAGTTAGGGAAGGGGGATCGCGCAAGAGAAGAAAATCTGTGGGTAAGAAAGATTTCTGATAAGGAATCAGAGGAACCTTTGAGCTCTTCAGGCCGTGAGTAAAAGAAGATCCTGTGGGAGAGGACGTGCTTCGTGGAGTGCGGCTGCGCCACAATGTCTAATATCTACTCGAATTCAAATAGATCGATGATCAATAGAGTGATATGTGGAAACTGACAGAGACCAGGACGTTGCGTTAGCGAATGTGAAGTGGACGAATGGAATAGTTGGAAAATGAGGTTTATCCCATTGTTCTGAGCACGAGGCCTTATGGAGATAAGCACTTGTTGTAGAGAACCAACGGACTGGTGTGTTCATAGAGTGAACCGATACTCTATTAAAGGGGAATTTGGGCCCACACGTCATTTAGAGAGAATCTCAAATCCAAACCTAATCATAATTGAAGTTCAGGAATTCTGCATAACTGTGGGTAAGGTCTAGAGGTCATCATATTTGGTATTAGAGAGAATTTTTTATCTTAAGTTTGAAATAGTTGAAGGAATATTTTTGCAGACAAGGAGAAAAAGGAATTGGATATATAATTCCTTGGTGGATTACTGCAGAGGCATTGTGATAGGGAGATGTCCATTCAAGTGTATTGATTGTGAGGGACAATATCTCAGGACATATCTTGCAGGTATAGATGTTTTATGATTAACTCTGGTTATGAGACTTTGTGACTGCAAGTAGTAGAGTAGGATTGGTAGCAGCATTACAACTAGTGGAATTGTGATAGAGAGCACATGGAGCTCTCAGAGATTAAGGAGAAGCTTGTGGCAGAACCTTACAGCAAGGGATTTTATAATATCCAAAACATTGGATATGATACTAAGCCTTATACTTACCAAGATTTCAATAAAGTGGTTATGGTATTTACAAAAGTTACAACATCACCATTTTGGAGATTTCTAGTATTTCATTCAGACACACAACAAGGATTAGTACAATCAAGCTTCAAGGGGAAAGAAAAGACAAGGATGCAGTTTGTTTGGTAAGATATTGAAAGTGTATGTTTAGCAATTAAGATTAGAAAACAATTTTATTAATTCACAAGTTAATTGAATTTCCACTTATTTATGTTACAGGCACAAGCCTAATATTCAAAGCTATAATAGAGAATCATTAAACGTGATTTTGAGAGCATACATCTTGCAACTTGGACAAACAATTATTCTTATAATTCTATTATTGTCAATGCAAAGCATTGAGAGACTCTTAGTAGTATATCGGTATTCAATGATGTGGTTAGAAAGCTAACATATGAGGAATTTTTTTTGAAAGGAGAGATGGTTAACATTTATCAAAAACCACAAGCATTAATTAATTATCTGATAGATACATTTTCAAATGAAGGATATTGGGTTTTGGATTTGTTCTCAGTTTCAGGTAAGAATTGTGATCTAATATTTATGAAATCATACTTCAATCTTATATTATTTTTAATTTATTTCTTTTTATAGTACCTAACTTCATTATTTATTTTGTATTTGGTGATTAGGTACAACATTAGTGTGTTTCCTACAATAAGGAAGGAATTACATAGCCATTGAAAGTGACGCAATGCAGTGCAATTTTATTCAACAAAGAATTAATCTTATTCCATATCTTCCAAATGAAATGCAAGGAGTTGGCTTGAGGAAAGGATATTTTAGTGAATCAAAGGTTGCAAAATTTTCAAAGGAACCTCAAGTACCATTAG
>SNQJ01S0045410.1:0-27664 GCA_010110895.2 Picea sitchensis | reverse complement strand
TGTATGAAGAACACCCATGTGCAGACATTGAATTAATAGAAAGAGCTTTGATTCAATTCCATGGTTTGTGTTATGCTCTATGTATTTATGATGTTATGCTCATGAATGTTTTCTTTCTGTTATACACTTTCTTTTATATGTTGTGTATGTGATTTCATGGTTGAATAGAAGTCTGAGAAGGAATGTGAATGAGTTTCAATTGTTTCTCTAGTTGAGCCAAGAGATTCCTACAAGGAGTGCAGTTGAATTGTCCGCAAGGAGTGCGTTGACAGAAGGGTTCAATTAGAGTTAGTTTTTGTTCTCATTAGTGCAGGAGCACAGTGTCGTGCAAGGAGTGCGTAGGCCAAGCTAAGTCTCAGAGTTGCGATTCTGAGAAAAAGGGATTGAAAGACTGCTACTGCAGGTGTGCACAGAGTCGAAATTTCAACACTCAGTCGAGTTCGAAGAGTTGCCGCAAGGAGTGCACGCAAGAAGTTCTCAGCAGGACCTGAGAAGTCGAGAACAAGCTCAGGGGAAATAGGCCTTCAAATTCTCTGAAGGGTAAGTGCAGCGAAGTTGTTATTGGAAGTCCAAAGAAAATGTCACAGGTTGGTAAGTAGGTGAAAGAATTCAATAGGGAGACACTTCATCAATTTCGTCGATCCACTGAAGGGAAGAACGGGCAGACGAAATCCTTGAGGAGATTTCACGAAATTTTGTGGACCGTTGGATCTTACGGAGGCACAAGGAGGTTTCGGAAAGAACGTCCAAGGGTTTGAAGCTCAGGAGGAGCGTAACTGTTGATCCAGGCCATATGAGTTGTTGGATCTACACGTGGTATCGTGGATCGGGGATTCGCAAGGTGAAGCGCCAAAAGTTCGTAGAGAGAATTGCGATATCGCGATACGCGATATCCCGATAAACTCAGAACCGTTCATTGTACAGAACACGTGTAAGAATATCCTGAAGAGTCGGGGTTCGGCATATCGAAGTTTTGAAGTCGAAATACACAAACATCGTGGAATCGCGACACGCAATATCTCGATAATTCACAGGGCAGTGTGGGACCACGGGGTGAGTGGAGAATAGGTGGCACTGCATCGGAGTTCAGGGAATGTAAAGTCCCAAATCCTTTGGTAGCATGATTCGTGATCCCGTGAGTCCCGGAATCCCGATAGGAGCGATGAGGAGTTGAGGGACAACTCACACGCGCATCAGAGATTCGGCGCGTCGGGTATCGGGAGTCAGAAATTCAAGGTGCATGACACCGTGAGTCACGAAACTGCGACAAAGGCAGAAGTTTCGATAAGGTGAGAGAAAGTCAATGTTGACTAACGCCATCGGGTCTCGGGGATTTGAGAGCCCCGTGATAAACAGAGAACTTGCGAAATCGCGAGTTCCGATCCTCCAGTGAGTTAGGGAAGGGGGATCGCGTAGGAGAAGAAAATATGTGGGTAAGAAACATTTTCAATAAGGAATCAGAGGAACCTTTGATTTCTTCGGGCCATGAGTAAAATAAGATCATGTGGGAGTGGATGTGGTCCGTGGAGTGCGGCTGCGCCAGAGTGGTATAAGAGTAGGAATATCTTTGCTTTCTGTAGCAAAGAAGGAGAAGGAGTAAATTCTCCATGCCGCCGAGGAGAGAGAGACAGTCACCTAAACCAGAAGATAGGGAGGTGCGGAGAAGAGGTAGGCTGGTAGGAAATCCAGAGATGGAAAGGCAAATGCGTGATCTCTGAGCAAGGCTCGAAGACATGGAGACGGCACAAAGATGCAGAGTCAGGGCTGGAGATTTCAGTGATTCTGAAGTTGAAGAAGAGGTTGGACATGAAGAAGGAGAGGTCACAGCAGAGGATGCATCAACCGAGCGGTTGATCAAAGCCATTTCCAGAATGGGTGCAAAGGAGAAGATGGACATTCGAGTCTATGAAGGAAGTCTGGATGTCGAGGAGTTGCTAGATTGGATTAGAGCTCTCGACACATACTTCTATTATGAGGATATCGAAGAGGATAAGAAAGTCAAGCATGCTTTTATGCACTTGAAAGGACATGCAGCATTGTGGTGGGACGAACTACAAGATGATAGATGCTGCAAAGGCAAGCGAAAGATCAAGAGATGGGATCGAATGATCGTGAAGATGAAGGCAAAATTCATCCCAAGGGATTACCAAATTACTCTGTTCAGGCGGATGCAGAACTTGAGATAGAAACTAATGACAGTGAAAGAATACACTGAGGAATTCTATCAACTGAACATCAGGGCAGGTCATCAGGAGAGCGATGATGAGAAGATTTCTAGATATCTGAATGGTCTGAGATACGACATTGAGGATGAATTAAGAATGGTTACCATCAGAACGGTAGAGGATACATATCAGATGGCTCTGAAAGCAGAAGAAAAGCTGAGCCGTAAGCAAGTTCAGCGAGGGCGAGGCAGAAGTCAGCCAAGAGGCAAAGCAGTTGCCCAGGAGAGATACCAGAAGCTCAAGGAGGAATGGAAGAAACCTTAGGGTAAAGTTGAAAGAGGTGGAACCTCACAGCGAGGACAACCACATGTTGAACAGAGAGGACAACAAAATGATCAACGAGGAGATTATGCTGATGCAAACACTCTTCCTCGTACTAGAGGCAAAGGCAGAGGAAGAGGTGGAGTAATCACATGTTTCAGATGTGGAAAGAACAGGCACAAATCATACGAGTGTCCAGAGAAAAAGAGGGACATTGGAGAAGCTCACATCACAGAAGCGCAGAGGCGAGATGTTGAGACTGAAGACGCAGAAGGAAGAAGATTGCTTGTGATGCATAAAGTCCTTTTGACACCCAAGAAGGAGGTGGAAAGTTCAGTTCAAAGGACCAGACTGTTCAGGACAGCTTGCAAGACCAAGGACAGGGTGTGCAAGGTTATCGTGGACGGCGATAGCACTGATAATCTCGTTTCAGCCGAGATGGTAGAGAAGTTGGAGCTGGAGACGACTGATCACCCGAATCCATATAAGGTTTCATGGCTACAGAAGGGACATCAGGTATGTGTCACTAAACAATGTTTGGTCGAATTCAAAATTGGAGGGTATAATGATAAGATTCCGTGTGATGTTATTCCCATGGATGTATCTCATTTATTGCTGGGTAGACCATGGCAATATGACAGAAATGTGATTCATGATGGGAGAATGAACACTTATACTCTGGAGAAGAATGGGAGAACCCATATGTTGCTTCCGATAAAGGATAAAGAGGTGAAGCCGGTGGTAAACAACACAATACTTCTCATGAGTGGGAAGGATATTCTTACAGAGATGGAGAAGAAAGAAGATCCACAATTCTTTGTTGTCAGAAATCCGAGGATTGTTCTGACTAGCACAAGAGTGGATGATTTACCAGATGAGGTTCAGGAACTGCTGGAAGAGTTCGCTGACATCATAGTGGACGAATGACCTCATTCGTTACCACCGATGAGAAGTGTGAGTCATCACATAGACCTCATACCAGGAGCTAGTTTGCCGAACAAAGCTGCGTACAGGTTGACGCCGCAAGAGAATGAAGAGGTTAAGAAGCAGGTCCAAGACTTGTTGGACAAAGGATTGGTTAGGGAAATTTTGAGTCCATGTGTTGTTCCAACAGTACTCGGTCCGAAGAAAGACGGAGGCTAAAGGATGTGTACCGATTCAAGGGCGATCAACAAGATAACCATCAGGTATAGGTTCCCATTGTCGAGAATGGATGATCTGATGGATTGCCTGAGTGGGGCGAAGTACTTTTCAAAGATTGATCTAAAAAGAGGATATCACCAGATTCGCATGAGAGAAGGCGGTGAGTGGAAGACAGCCTTCAAAACAAACAAAGGACTGTATGAATGGCTAGTCATGCCGTTTAGCTTGACGAATACACCAAGTACCTTTATGAGGTTGATGAACGAAGTCCTGAGTGAGTTCATCGGAAAGTTCGTCATTGTTTATTTGGATGACATACTGATTTACAGTAAGTCAAAGGTTGAACACTTGAAGCATTTGGCCATTGTGATGAAGAAGTTACAGCAGGAGAAATTGTTAATTAACATGAAGAAGTCCTCATTTATGAAGACAGAGCTCATATACTTGGGTTTTGTTATTTCGGCTAATGAGTTGAGGATGGATCCAGATAAGGTAGAAGTAATCAAGAATTGGCCATCACCGAGAAATATTTTTGAGGTGAGAAGTTTCCATGGTTTGGCTAGTTTCTACAGAAAATTCATCAGGAATTTCAGTGGAATTAGCGTAGCAATGATGGATATAGTGAAGAAGCGGCATAAATCTTTCCACTGGACAACAGAGGCTGAGAGAAGCTTCAATATGTTGAAGCGAAAGATCACAGAGCAACCAATGTTAGTGTTGCCTGATTTCCAGAAAACATTTCAGGTGAAATGTGATGCAAGCGGATTCGCCATAGGAGCGGTCTTGAGTCAGGAGGACAGACCAGTTGCATATTTTAGCGAGAAGCTGGATGAGACAAAGTTGAAATACTCCACGTATGATAAAGAATTTTATGCTATCATAAAGGCATTGAAGAAGTGGAGGCATTATTTGATCCCGAAGGAATTTGTACTGTATAGTGATAATCATGCATTACAGTTTGTGACTCAACAAGAGAAGTTGAATCAGAAACATGCAAAATGGGTAGAGTATATGCAGAATTTCACATTCGTGATTAAACATATTTTGGGTACTGCTAACAAAGTGGCCGATGCTTTGAGCAGAAAGTGTTTGTTGTTGCAGGAGTTCTGAGTCAAAACATTGGGTTTTGAAAATCTCAGGGACATGTACGCAGGTGATGCAGATTTTGGAGAAGCGTATGAAGCAGCTGAGAATCCAGTTCTCAGAGATCAGATTCCTTGGATAGATTATATGATCCAAGAAGGATTGTTGTTCAGAGGCAATTAGCTGTGTATTCCAAACTTCTCCATGAGGGAGAACTTGTTAAAGGAGAAACACAATGCTGGATTAGCAGGACATTTTGGCCATCACAAAACATTCGTGAAGCTGAGTGAGTCATACTTTTGGCCGGGGATGCATACATATGTCAAGAGGTTTGTTGATAGGTGCAAAATTTGTCATCATTCCAAAGGGAGAAAGCAGAATGCAGGTTTTTATCAGCCATTGCCCATACCGGAAAGGCCATGGGAGGCGATAAGTATGGATTTCATATTGGGATTGCCTAGGACGCAAAGAGGTGTTGATTCCATCTTTGTGGTCATGGACAGGTTTTCAAAAATGGCACATTTTATACCATGCCATAAGACCAGCGATGCGACGCACATCGCAAATTTGTTTTTCAAGGAGGTTATTCAACTTCATGGATTGCCGAAAAGTATAGTTTCGGACAGGGACACAAAATTTATAGGGCATTTTTGGAGGACGCTGTGGAGAAAGCTAGGAACTAACTTGGTGTTTAGTTCTGCTTATCATCCCCAGACGGATGGACAAACAGAGGTGGTCAACAGAAGTCTAGGAGACTTGTTGAGGAGCTTGGTGACGGAGCACCATAGCAGTTGGGACCACATATTGTCGCAGGCCGAGTTCGTATACAACGATTCGGTGAATCGAAGCACAGGTCAAAGCCCATTTCAAGTTGTATATGGCACACAGTTGAGAGGAGTTTCTGAATTGCGGGATTCAGGATAGATTGCTACTAGCAGCGCTAGTGCAGAAGAGTTTGCTTAGGCGATGAGAGAACTTCACAGTCAGGTGAAGCAATGACTGTAAGATTCAAACCAGGAGTACAAGCGCAGAGCAGATCAGCATCGGAGGCAACTTCAGTTTGAAGTTGGCGATCTAGTTCTGGCACACTTGAGGAGAGAAAGGTTCCCAAGGGGAACATACAATAAGCTGAAAATGAAGAAAATCGGGTCATGCAAGGTCTTGAGAAAATTCGAAGAGAATGCTTATGAGATTGAGTTTCCGGATGGCATCGGAATATCTCTGATCTTCAATATCGTATACTTATACCCATATAAAGCTGGAGAAGTAGAGACTGGAACTGAGGAACCAATGATCCAGTGGATTAAGCGATTGCCAGTAGCAGAGAAGCCACAGATGGAGCGCTTACTGGACAAGAGAGTGGGAAAAAGGACCAGAAGAAAAGAATATTTTGAGTATCTGGTCAAATGGAAGAATCACCCAGTGGAAGATGCCAGCTAGGAGAGCGAAGAAGTGATGCAAAAGCATGGACAGACCGTGCAGGAGCTCATGGACAGGAGCCCATGAAAGTTTTCAAGCCGAGGAGTATGATGCAGGAGCATCACCGACTCATCAAGCGAGCCAGCGCAAAAGCAGGAAAACCGTTGGGCAAGCCAGCATAAATTTTTGAAATGCCTTGGAAACTGTTGCACAAATCTTCAATGAATCATTTATGAAGGAGAACCTTTTATATATTGTATTGGACCTTGAGCGGATAGCTCTCGTCCTTAGGTAGATGAGGCATTTAATAGATTTAATGCAGTTAGATAGGAATTTAATTCTAAATTTGATAGCTTAGAGTCCAAGAGGGAAAACGGATATAGACACCCTCCTTTGTACATTGTATTATTATTGAAGTAGAAAGAGCAAGAGCAGGCAGAGAACTGTATGAAGAACACCCATGTGCAGACATTGAATTAATAGAAAGAGCTTTGATTCAATTCCATGGTTTGTGTTATTCTCTATGTATTTATGATGTTATGCTCATGAATGTTTGCTTTCTGTTATACACTTGCTTTTATATGTTGTGTATGTGATTTCATGGTTGAATAGAAGTCTGAGAAGGAACGTGAATGAGTTTCAATTGTTTCTCTAGTTGAGCCAAGAGATTCCTGCAAGGAGTGCAGTTGAATTGTCCGCAAGGAGTGCGTTGAAAGAAGGGTTCAATTAGAGTTAGTTTTTGTTCTCATTCATCTCAAAAGTGCAGGAGCATAGTGCCGTGCAAGGAGTGCGCAGGCCAAGATAAGTCTCAGAGTTGCGATTCTGAGAAAAAGGGATTGAAATACTGCTGCTGCAGGTGTGCGCAGAGTCAAAATTTCAACACTCAGTCGAGGTCGAAGAGTTTCCGCAAGGAGTGCGCGGAAGAAGTTCTCAGCAGGACCTGAGAAGTCGAGAACAAGCTCAGGAGAAATAGGCCTTCAAATTCTCTGAAGGGTAAGTGCAGGGAAGATGTTATTGGAAGTCCAAAGAAAACGTCACAGGTTGGCGAGCGGGCGAAAGAATTCAATAGGGAGACACTTCATCAATTTTGTGGATCCACTGAAGGGAAGAACAGGTGAACGAAATCCTTGAGGAGATATCATGAAATTTCGTGGACCGTTGGATCTTACAAAGGCACAAGGAGGTTACGGAAAGAACGTTCGAGGGTTTGAAGCTCAGGAGGAGCGTAACCATTGATCCAGGCCATAGGAGCCATTGGATATACACGTGGTATCATGGATCGGGGATTCACAAGGTGAAGCGCCAAAATTTCATAGCGATAATTGCGATATCACGATACGCAATATCCCGATAGACTCAGAACCATTCATTGTACAGAACATGTGTAAGAAGATCGTGAAGAGTTGGGGTTCGGCATATCGGAGTTTTGAAGTCGAAATACACAAACATCGTGGAATCGCGACACGTGATATCCCGATAAGTCACAGGGCAGTGTGGGACCACGGGGTGAGTGGAGAACAGGTGGCACTGCATCGGAGTTCAGGGAATGTAAAGTCCCAAATCCTTTGGCAGCAGGATTCGTGATCACGCGAGTCCCGGAATGCTGATAGGAGTGATGAGGAGTTGAGGGATAGCTCGCACGTGCATCGGAGATTCGACGCGTCGGGTATCGGGAGTTGACAATTCAAGGTGCATGACACCGCGAGTCGTGAAACCGCGACAAAGGCAGAAGTTTCGATAAGGTGAGAGAAAGTCAACGTTGACTAACGCCATCAAGTCTCGGGGATTTAAGAACCCTGCGATAAACATAGAACTTGTGAAATCGCGAGTTTTGATCCTCCAGTGAGTTAGGGAAGGGGGATCGCGCAAGAGAAGAAAATCTGTGGGTAAGAAAGATTTCTGATAAGGAATCAGAGGAACCTTTGAGCTCTTCAGGCCGTGAGTAAAAGAAGATCCTGTGGGAGAGGACGTGCTTCGTGGAGTGCGGCTGCGCCACAATGTCTAATATCTACTCGAATTCAAATAGATCGATGATCAATAGAGTGATATGTGGAAACTGACAGAGACCAGGACGTTGCGTTAGCGAATGTGAAGTGGACGAATGGAATAGTTGGAAAATGAGGTTTATCCCATTGTTCTGAGCACGAGGCCTTATGGAGATAAGCACTTGTTGTAGAGAACCAACGGACTGGTGTGTTCATAGAGTGAACCGATACTCTATTAAAGGGGAATTTGGGCCCACACGTCATTTAGAGAGAATCTCAAATCCAAACCTAATCATAATTGAAGTTCAGGAATTCTGCATAACTGTGGGTAAGGTCTAGAGGTCATCATATTTGGTATTAGAGAGAATTTTTTATCTTAAGTTTGAAATAGTTGAAGGAATATTTTTGCAGACAAGGAGAAAAAGGAATTGGATATATAATTCCTTGGTGGATTACTGCAGAGGCATTGTGATAGGGAGATGTCCATTCAAGTGTATTGATTGTGAGGGACAATATCTCAGGACATATCTTGCAGGTATAGATGTTTTATGATTAACTCTGGTTATGAGACTTTGTGACTGCAAGTAGTAGAGTAGGATTGGTAGCAGCATTACAACTAGTGGAATTGTGATAGAGAGCACATGGAGCTCTCAGAGATTAAGGAGAAGCTTGTGGCAGAACCTTACAGCAAGGGATTTTATAATATCCAAAACATTGGATATGATACTAAGCCTTATACTTACCAAGATTTCAATAAAGTGGTTATGGTATTTACAAAAGTTACAACATCACCATTTTGGAGATTTCTAGTATTTCATTCAGACACACAACAAGGATTAGTACAATCAAGCTTCAAGGGGAAAGAAAAGACAAGGATGCAGTTTGTTTGGTAAGATATTGAAAGTGTATGTTTAGCAATTAAGATTAGAAAACAATTTTATTAATTCACAAGTTAATTGAATTTCCACTTATTTATGTTACAGGCACAAGCCTAATATTCAAAGCTATAATAGAGAATCATTAAACGTGATTTTGAGAGCATACATCTTGCAACTTGGACAAACAATTATTCTTATAATTCTATTATTGTCAATGCAAAGCATTGAGAGACTCTTAGTAGTATATCGGTATTCAATGATGTGGTTAGAAAGCTAACATATGAGGAATTTTTTTTGAAAGGAGAGATGGTTAACATTTATCAAAAACCACAAGCATTAATTAATTATCTGATAGATACATTTTCAAATGAAGGATATTGGGTTTTGGATTTGTTCTCAGTTTCAGGTAAGAATTGTGATCTAATATTTATGAAATCATACTTCAATCTTATATTATTTTTAATTTATTTCTTTTTATAGTACCTAACTTCATTATTTATTTTGTATTTGGTGATTAGGTACAACATTAGTGTGTTTCCTACAATAAGGAAGGAATTACATAGCCATTGAAAGTGACGCAATGCAGTGCAATTTTATTCAACAAAGAATTAATCTTATTCCATATCTTCCAAATGAAATGCAAGGAGTTGGCTTGAGGAAAGGATATTTTAGTGAATCAAAGGTTGCAAAATTTTCAAAGGAACCTCAAGTACCATTAGGAGGAATGATTGGAAAGGATCACTTTGGAGAACTTGTGGATATCAAAGAGCTAATGGAAAAACAAAATGACACAATGGAAGCACAAAATGACATCGAAGAATATGATAATGTGTTTTTTGAGAATGATGAATTTGGTATATATGATATTTTTGATTAGTTTAAATATGCCTTTGAAGACGATGCTCAATTTTGCAAATTTTTTATGAGCTATAACTGTAATGTTTTGACTTTCAGATTTTAAAATAAGAATAAAGATGTATCTATTGTTATTTTGTGATGAATCCTTTTATTTTATTTTATTTTCGTTTTATTTGTATGTGAATCACTATACATTGAAATTTTTTATTAAATGTTGTCATTTTTTACTTCAAATCTATAAAAAAATGAAAGAAAATGATAATTTTTTATAAAATTTTTACTTTTTTTGTCCAATTGTGTCCATAAAAATGCTTTATTTGACATGTTATTT
Organism: Picea sitchensis; assembly: GCA_010110895.2. Classification (NCBI taxonomy): domain Eukaryota; kingdom Viridiplantae; phylum Streptophyta; class Pinopsida; order Pinales; family Pinaceae; genus Picea; species Picea sitchensis. Next base: position 17,481 of record SNQJ01S0045410.1, on the reverse strand, counting down.
TAAGGAATATGTACCAAACTGTATAGGTTTTTTATTATATATGGCTATAAAATGTGTATTGTTTTGCTAAATATTCAAAAATAGTATTATTTAACTACAATTTTGTTCGATGTACTGAAGTAAAAGTAAACAATGTGTTAAAAATGATGTTTTCACTATATTTAAAAAGTATGGAACAATAAATTAATTAATGAGACAAAACTGTATGAAAAATCGTAACTTCAAAAAAGTAAATGGTAAAAAATATTTTTAAGATTGAAAGAGGCATGAAAAAATTACTAAAAACATAGTTCAATAAAAAAAAATTAGACAAAATTGAAAATAGATGAAAAATAAGCATTAAAAAAAATAATGTGGAAACAATGTGGATCGAAAAATTTAAAATATCGAAAACCCGTGCCTAAAAACGGAGGGGGGGTGATACCAGTCGCACCATTTTTAAAAGAGGGGTAAAAAATTGGACCCCCAAAAAATGAGAACTTTGTAGATTTCTCGTTAAGATGGTAACTATGTTATAACCCTTGATCCTTATAATATTAAATATCACATGAACTCTCACCCCTAACTCATATAAAACCTAACACCTTAAGCCATAATCCCAAACCCTTTAAAACCTAATATAAATCTATAACTCCTAACATTGAAATTTTACCCCCAATGCCTTTATCTCCTAATATAAGTTTGTAATACCCAACCATTATAACCTCTATAAACTCTAAACCATATAACATATAATTTCTAACCACTAATACGATGAATACCTAATACTTAATCCTTATAACCATTAATAACTTTAACACTTAACCCTTAAATCATATAATTCATAATCCCTAATATTATGATGCTTACAATAAGTAATTTACTATCCCTATATCATCTAACCCCAATAACACCTAGCCCCATAGCTCATTCTAAGTTATAACCATTTTGATTTATATAATCCCTAATTGCTTTAACTATTATCACATATAATCATTAACACCCATGACTCATTGTATAACCAATAAACCCTATAAACTCTAACTTATAAACTATAATATTTAAGCATGTAATGAATGCCCTTATAACCCTTCAAACATAAGAACTATAATATGTTATAACTAACCCTTAAAATTAAAATCCTATATCCCTTAAATAGTAATCCATAATACTTATAATCCCTCACATTTATAACCACTACCCTTATCACCCTTGTTACCGTGAAGTCCATATTATATCATCCTTATTCTCTTCTACTATATCCCTTAAATAGTAATCAATAATACTTATAATCCCTCACATTTATAACCATTACCCTTATCACCCCGTTACCATGAATTCCATATCATATCATCCTTATTCTCTAGCACATATAATCATTAACCCCTATAACTCAAATTGGTAACATAACCTCTATAATTCATAATCTATGTAACCATTATAAACCTTAATAATTGATCCATATAATATCCAATAGTGTAGCTCTTAATATTACCCATAACCTTTATAGCCTATTATCTTGATAATTCATACCGCATATAATACTTATAACTAGTAGCACATATAACGAATAATTCTTGTAGTTCATATAACCTTCACCTATAAAATATTTCAACCTTAACCCTTATAATACTTAACACATAAAATAAAACATTATAAACCTTAACATTTATATGCCCTAACATAATCCCTAACCCACATAATCATAAATATAAAACATAATCACTATAACTCAAACTCAAACACCTAACCCACATAATATGAATATGTATTTATCAATCCCTGTAACACCTATCCTTATAGCTTATAAAATGTAATTTTACAACCCCTATAACCCTTAAAATCTATACCTTTTAAAACTTATAACATTTAAACTTTATATCCCCTATCATCCCTAACCATTATTGATGTTACCATCCCTAACCATTATTGATGTGGGAGAATTTTTCCTCTTAACCTAACCTTATTGATTAGACCTATGTGGGTATTTTGATTTTCCATGGGAGTGGGTTCCTTAAGTTGAAATTATTGTAATTTTTATGTTTTAATGAGTTCTAGAAGCATTCCTTAAGATAGGGTTTGTTGAATTGGGAATGATGTTATGTAATCAAATCTTCCTTTGTTGAGCAGATCTCGAGGTTGTGAGATTTAGAAGAGACATCCTAAGAGTAAATTGTGCACTTCTAGAGTGATTGTAGGATCTGAAGGATCCTCTGAATTTGTGTGAGAGCTTTCATATCTGAAACAAATTATAGTTTCATGATATTTTGGTTAAATGATAGTAATCCTTCAGGCAAGGGGTGGCTAATCAAATGAAGAATCAGGCCAAGAGTATGATTTTGAAAGGCCATTAGAGGAGAGAGGCCTTATGTAAACTCAATGTATAATATATGTATGAATGATGAATGAAATCACTCTATTATGAGTGTTACATGGACTGGTGTTTTAAACCTCTATTAATGGTGTGTGTTGAATGATATAAGTACAGATCGGACTTTGTTAATTGTTTGTGTAGGTATCAAGTGGAAGTCACATGTAAGGATCGTGATACATTGTTAATCACAACATGATAAAAAATGGTCCTTTGAATCTTATTGAAATTGAGGGTAAATATATCTTAATCCAATTGTGTGCACATGTGAGTTGAAGAATAGGGAAAAATCCTTTTGCAGATGTCGAGAAACATGCAACTTCAGATCAAGTCAAAGGATTGATCATGAGCGTCGATCCCATCTGGCTAAAAATGGGTTGTGTGATTAAATTTGAATGGTTCATATTGGATATGAAGTGACGCACATCTAGATCGACAGCAGAGGAGGATCTTGAACTCGCAGTCCAAAGTGACAATGTGATTCTTTCAAAGTTAGCATTTCGGGGTGCATTAGTAAAGGGGACTCTGATGAGGGGTTCCAATTGAGGGCGCATATCGTTTGGAGAGGCACATAGATCCACAATGTAGATCGATTGGAGGAAGTGGAAATCAATGGCTAAGGTTTTATTTCAGAGTCTCTGTTTCGAAGCGAAGTTTGAAAAATTACCCCAATGAGGACAGTGCGATCAATGATACAGATGAGTTCAGAGTCATATGGGTCGACACTATGGGAGAAACACATGGAAAAATATTAGTGGTTGTTGGAGTTGATCCTTCGATGTTGAAAGGATACTCCAACGAAAGGAAGTCTGATGAAAGATGCATATTAGACAGTGGAATAAAGAGATCAATGGTCAAGATCCATTCAGAGTGATCTAGATCGAGGCCTAGAAAGTGACGCATCACGTCATCCTATTAGCTCTCAAAGTAGGGTCATCGGAGTTGATTAATTGAAGGAACTCCTACAGAGGGACATCAATTGATGGCTAAGATCTACTTGAAGTCGAATAGATCGATGATCAACAAAGTGATATGTGGCAGGTGACAGAGACCAGGACGTTGCATTAGCGAATGTGAAGTGGACGAATGGAAGAGTTGGAAAATGAGGTTTAGCCTGCGGTTCTAAGCATGAGGTCTTATGGAGATAAGTGCTTTTTGTAGAGAACCAACAAACTGGTGCATTCACAGAGTGAACTGATACTCTATTAAAGGGTAATTTGGGCCCACGCGTCATTTTGAGAGCAACTCAAATCCAAATCTAAGCATAATTGAAGTTCAAGAATTTTGCATAACTGTGGGTAAGGTAGAGAGGTCATCATCTTTGGTATTAGAGCGTGTTTTTTCTCTTAAGTTTGAAATAGTTGAAGGAAGATTTGTGCAGACAAGAAGAAAAAAGAATTGGATATATAATTCCTTGGTGGATTACGGCAGAGGCATTGTGATAGGGAGATTTCAATTCAAGTGTATTGAGTGTCAGGTACAAGACCTCAGGACATATCTTGCATGTATAGATGTTTTATGATTAACTATGGTTATGAGACTTTGTGACTGCATGTAGTAGAGTAGTATTGGTAACAACATTACAGCTAGTGGAATTGTGATAGAGATCATGTGGAGCTCTCAAAGATTAAAGAGAATCTTGTGGCAGAACCTTACAGCAAGGGATTTTGTAAACACTTCCATATTGAGATTGGAAGTAAGTGAAGAGGACAAGAGGAGTTCCCTAGATAAATTGAACCAAGGTGTAAAAGCCTGTAACATCCCGCTCTGGCACACTGAGAACACTTATTATTTGAGGACACTTGCTCGCAAGTAATCTAGACCCTTTTTGATGTTAGACCTATTATATTTGATTATGATGTGATGGAAAGATGACATGATGTGTTACTATTTGATGTAGATGGGTGCTATTGACCCAGTTTGATTGAGTGTGCAGGGATTTTGACCTTGAGGATGCAGAGGCATCAGTAGAACCCCCTTGGACTCCGGACTGAGTCAGGGAGTGTGCTTTTGGGTTGATACGTTTATTATGATGTTTCATTTGATTTGATGATTTGAGGTTGACATTTCTGACATGATTATTGGTGATGCAGGATGACGATAGCTTGCTGACTTGACTCACATATGGAGTAAAGGGGCCACACACAATTGCAGAGAGGTTGTCACATATGGAGCAAGGCCATTACACAATTGGGTGAGAGGTTGAGGGAGAGGGTGGACAAGAGTCCGCTTATCACCGCTAGCACTCCCGTCGGGGTTCGAACTGTAGGTTAACGACACCTAGTTCGAGGACCCACGATGAGGGCCGACCGTGATTAGCCGCCACGATGATTCTATATAGCTGCAGGGGCCTTATTCCTTAGAGCCCCGAATTCTTACCTTCAGTTCACCATGGAGTATTGACCTGTGGTTATATGGTCTACCAATCGGGCCTGGCTGGCGGCAACTTTGAGCACGGGTGCATCCTCGGCGGCACGCCGCATCAAAGAAATCTCGCCATGCATCGCACCTTGGAGCGCAGAATCCCCGGCGGCAATCGCCGCCAAAGATTCCGCAGGCTTAGTGGCACTTTTGGCGAATGGTGCGACTCCAAGGGCACGCTGCTGCGAAGGTGGTTGAATGAGTCAACCTAATTAGCCCTAAGTCTTCAAATTTCCACCTAAATAAACCTTAAGCAATTCTAACCTATCATTTAGCTCAAAATCTAAACCCTAAGCTCTAAGACCTTCTAGAAACCTGGGAAATTTTAGTGTGGCCTTAACAATTGAAAATTCAAAAAAAGAAAACAAAAAAATAACCGTGCCATCACCCTCTTTATCCCTTTGTCTTACTTTTAATAAACTATCCTCCATTGATCTTCCAAATATCCATCTCCTTTTACTTGTCTAGTTCACATTACTATATCGGCATCCCTCGGGGAATCCTTTTATCCATTTTTAGGTGATACTTACTTTTCCCCATAATTGGTTGCCATCACTTTAACTTCATTAATCCCTAATATACAAATATATTAATGGTAATTAAATGATGGATGCATGTTTATTAATAGAAAAATGAAAATATATAGATGTATATTTTAAATTATAAACAAAATTTAAATCCAATAAAGTTAAGCATGTGGAAAAGGGAAAAAAAAAAAAAAAAAAAAATATTAAATAAATAAATAAAATGGATGAGCTGACATACCTTTGAATTTTGAAAAATAAAAATAAAAGGAAATATATTAAACGAATTAAAACAAAAGGAAAATTTTAAAGTCAAAAGGAAAGGGGGGAAACCTAAGTAAAACAAGAATTAGGTTTTGATTTAATAAAGAAAGGGGAGGGGAAAGGAAGGGACTCTGGCTGGAAGATTGGAATTGTTATGTGGAGCATAGAGACTGACTGATTTCTGGCAGGAGTTGGGAAGCCTCAACACACTGTGAGTGGTAGCTCAGCCTTTAAGGCGAGCTGAGGAGCTAGTTGCTCTGTTGTGTGTAATCTCGGCGGCCTCCTTCCTGGGGCCGAGGGGGAAGAAGAGTACCTAGCTTCTGGAGTAAAAATCATTGAGCCCAATATAAGATTCCGTAGCGTGGAGTTGAGCCTACGAGAGAACAAGAAACATCGGCTGCGCAAAGATTAAGGACAATGTGCATGTAAATCTCTGGTTTTCATCTCATGCATATTATAAACCTGTGAGTTTGTGCAACTTTAGTTTTGTGAATGGATATTGTGTAACCGCGTGTATGTGAACCGTAGCTTAATGGATATTGGCGTTACCATGAAACCCTTACTGCTGCTACCCACCTTGTAAATAAAGTATTTCATCGGTTTTTTCTTTTATGAAAATTTTGTTATCGGGTTCCTCAGCTTGGGAAAATGGCGAACCTCTTGAGGCCGCTCCATCCCTTGCCCTTCCAAAAAATATGGTTCTGACCCTCACCCAATAATCGGTCGACTTTGCGTTAGGATTTCATCAGGCAAAAATTTGATGGATCGGGATATTACGGTGAATTGTTATTCGTGAGGTAGGTCATAGCTTTGTTTCATTGGAAAATCAACCACACACCCACTCATCTTTATCCCCGGCTTCACCTCTTCAAGCCATAGCCGCGACACCGACATTTATCGTAGCCAACCCACTATCTCCTCAGAGATTCCTCAATACCCTAATAGATCCCCGCCCACAAAATTTCATCATCTCTATCACATCACTTCTGCACGCTATTGGAGTATTTTCATTTCCACCTTGGACCGTAATTTCACACCTCTCACAGCCAGCCCACTTTGGTTAAAACGTAGTTTAAAATAATGCTCTATCTCCTTCTTAGTACACTCCTTTTCTCCTCTCGACTCACTCATGACCAACCCAAACCCAAGATAACCAACTCGCCTCCTGTGAAGGTTCCGTGTCTGGGTTCACTGCCAAGTAGAGTTCAATGTACTTCCCTAACTCTGTATGTGAATTAATGACTACTTTTATAAGATCCTACTGTCCGATTTAAAACAAAATGAGAAAGCCGAATGGATACATATATTTCAGATTTAAATAAAAGTGTTAAGCGTTTATATTTGATATGAGGAGAGTGATTAACATTTGATAAATAATGTTGGTGTATTTTTATTGGTTAGAATAGGTCAAACTTCGTTCAGACAAAACTTATTTTTAAGAAAATGTTGTTGGGTTTTTTCCTTCTTATACAATCAATGGTGAGATGTGCTTCTCGTAGCATCCCTTCTATGAATTCCTACAGGTTATACGTTTAGTAATATATATAACAAATGGATTTTCCAAGTATAAAAAAAACAAATCGTCATTGTACTGGAATATTAATTGATTGAAAGGAGATGGGAATTGTTAGTTTAGTTAGTGCATTGGGAATGATATGTACGATTTATTGAATGGAAGTTACACAACAAATTAAGGAACGAAATAGCTTGAAAAAAACATCTGTATCGTTTGAACAAGAGGGTTCGCATGTCTTGTAAGTAACACATATATAATATAATACATCTCATCTACACCTCGAATGACGTTGTCCTTCCTAATGGTCAGAATAAATGATTTTCACCTCAACACAATGGTAAAACCATAGTGCTACGCTAGGCACGCCTTTGGAATTCGTAATGTATCATAACTATTGAAACCAGCACATTAAAATAAAAACAAATTTAACCCTAATGCCTATGTCCACGGTGGCATTTGGTACCCCGATCTCATTATGGTTATGGAGGAAACTGTCATCACTAGAAGAGAAATGTCAATTGCATTAAAAGCGTAATCAAAACAGATATCACTGCAGAGAAGAAGTCGCCTTTCGCTTAATTTCGTACCCATCCATATGGGGAAAGGAATTGCAGTAATAAAACCGAGAGGAGAATTATCAATGCACAATCAAAAGGACCTTAAGAATATGACCTAAACTCGAGTATTGAGAATTTGTTAGCTAACCTGAACCATGCTGTCCGCTGAAAATAAAGTTTTCAGTTGGAAAGAGCCAACCTCGCAAAGGATATCTATTTAAATCTCTGATTGCGGTACAAAATTAGCCCGGTCATCGCAGCGTTTGAGGCCATCTGTCTTTAACCCCACGCCTCCCTTTTTTCTCGAGAATTAAATGTTGTTGATGATGGCGCTGTCAATGTTTTGGTTGGGTTGACCATGGGGGCTATCCTTAATATTCTCATCGCTGCCAGATTGTAGCAACTCGTTCTGAAATGACAGCCTTCTCTTTATTCCTTGTCAGGAAACCCATCGCCCTTCGATGCCAATGCCTTTCCGATTATTCCTGCAAACAAAACACCGGACATTCTCACAAGATTCACTCAAGGTATGCGGTTGGTCACTCTGAAAATATTTAGCAACAAATATTAAATCTTTGAAATGGATATTACAAATAATATACAGCTTGAATTGAATCGGTTTTTCTTTATTTATTTTAAATTTTTGTAATATAAAGTATGTTTAAAGGAATGTTGGTAAATTGACCAGAAACTAGTTTATTTTATTGGCTTAATTTATTAGGTAGTAGTTTAAAAGTTTTACCTTTGGTTGTTTTTGGATAATATTGTTCTGTCAAGTTTGATTTTTGAAGTGATGGAAATGATGGAATTTGTAAATAATTATGGAACTACAATCCTTTTATGGAGACATTTTATTAATTATCGCTTCCAATGTAATTATAATGCTAGGATCATTTGTACATTAACAAAATTGCTAAGGTTGCCTATCGAATATTCATTTAGATCATTTAGAGTGTTGCTATACTTATTGCTGGCGATGAAAGGATTGACCTTGCAATAATTATAGGGTTTAATATTGCTGGGAATGTATGCCTCGTTATTGTTTTAATTCTTACCTTTAATATGCTGTATAATATTTTGGGGTGTAGTATTGCGGGAAATACATGTGCCATCCTCGTTAAATTCTTAGTTTTATATGCGGCATTAATTATTAGGTTGAATATATGTGGCATTAATTATGATCCGTTAACCCCTGTCCCCTTCCATTACTAATTGGTTTAATATGGTGGTCAAATTATGGTTTATACGGTTGTTTAATATCTTGGTTAATATTTAGTTTCTTTAATATATTGGTTCAATATCATTTATTTCCAGGGCTTTTAATGTTACATGCTGTTATTTAAGTTTTAATTGTAAGTCTTATATTATGGTTCAATTGTAATTGCCGAGTTACGGTAACGATCTTGGGATTTCATTGTTGATGGTGACAAATTAAGTGAAGGTTATTACCATTTTAATTGAAAAGTTAGGGTATTCTAGAAGGCAATATAGGGTGGTAAAAGGGTGCGAATTCATGGTAGGTCGTGATTATGATGCATCACCCACAAAAAAAAAAAATTAAGGTCCGTGAATCTAAATGAAACCGGTATTTGTAGGCTTTGCAAATCCGGGAGGGTTGCACCATCGGTACCTCGTTTATATTGATCTCTCGTCGACAATAACTTTGAAAGGAGCACTAACCGGAGATTTTCGAGTCTTTATTCATGGTTATTGGCCAATGTCTCAGTCCTTCTTACTTATGCCTTCCGGAGTGGACGTTGGTTCAGATAAATTGTGCTGTACAGGTCGCATTCATCTTATCGTTTTGCCGCCTTTGCTCTGTTCGTATACCGCGAAGTCACGCGGATGCATGCTTCTCCACGCACGAATACTGGACCTTAACGCCAAAAAAAAATTCGCGACCGATAAATGTGAGTTGCTGGGTCACAAGAGGAGGGTCGTTGAAGGTATCGGAGTTTCGGTTCGGTTCGGGCTTAATTGTCGCCACGGCTTTCGACTTGAGTTGATTTTTTATACCATTGTTGACCGAGTTGACAAGCAGTAGCACGCAGTGGTAATCTTTGGTTAGAGGACGCCGCTGGAGGCGTATCTATTGCACTAGGGGAAGAAGCGTTGACGCTTCAAAGAGCATCCACCAGGGGCTTCCAAAACCCTGTGGAGGCGAAAGCGTTCTTGACCGGAACTCGATAGCGCTTGGCTTACGCCGATTGAAAGATGAGATCCTTATCACGCGATGTCCGGCGTAATCGATCAACCAATTGGACAGATTCAGGCCAGCGTACCGGCACCGAGAAGTTCCGCCATACCACCCCGCCGTTAGGTAAGTTTCACCGAACTCGAATAAATTTACCGAAGTTCTTGGGTGCCCCCATACGCAATTACCAGGTACGGTTGGAAAGGATGGTGATGTGCTTCGCGATTTTGCGCTTATACCTCCAACTTGAAGGTCCGCATGGTGGTCTTACCAAAGGAGAGCACTCTTCTATGGTGGAAGATACCCCGCCACCACCTGTGGTCGCTGGAAGACGGTTTTGAGAACTGTCAGGAACGGTTCAGAGAGGTACCTTCGAGAATTCATCGAGCTTCACCAATGAGTTCGGCGTTTTACTTTATAGGAGGTTCTATTTGCTCGAAAGTACGAGGCACGCTTTTATGGCTGTTCTAGTATGCTCCGGGCGACCATAATTACGTAAGGTCAGTTCGTGTTGGGCCTTAATGACATCCTGCAAGCAAGGTTTAAATGTCTTGATGCCCCAAACCTTGGTACATGATGTCGTTCGGCGGTCGCCGCTCAGACAATTTTAGCTTCGTAGAGATGGCTTCGTAAGCCAAACGGTTGAGGAAGGGTTACTGTGCCTCTAACCCGGAGAGTTTGTCACTTAGAGTCAATCGGTAACGGCCACGATCTTAGATCTTATGACGCCGTGATTCGCATATGGATTATTGGAAACGATGAGGCTACCTGTCCGCAGAAGGCTTAAACGGTTGAGCTTGGTTGATGACGCAAGGATAGACGCGGTGATTGTAGTGGACGGAACTGGTGGAGTCAAGGGTTCATCTCTTCCTTACAGCTTACTTGGCGAGTATGCACACGGCAGAAACTTTTATGCGATCCTCGCGCCAACGAGAAGGGAGTAGCACAAGTTTCAGAACACCTTCCGGTGGTGAAGGGATTTGCGGACGCTTCCAGGAGCGTCTGATGTCACGGAGAACCGGAGCGCTTGATTCAAACTCAAACTCCAACCGAGAAGCAAGAACACCCATTCTGATGTCAATTTCGAGTTTTAAGAGTCAAAATGCAACCTAAGGAGTTGTTGGACCTCGACCGATATCACGCCCCTAGTGCGGTCACCGCGGCACCCGCTATTTTCATTCGAAAGAAGGATTGATCGCGGAGGCTTTGCATTGACCACCGTCAACTCGAACAAGGCTACGAACAAGAATCAATACCCCTTACCAAAAATTGACGATCTATTCGATCAAAATGAAGGCAGAACTTGTTCTCCAAGATCGACGGCGTGAACCGGATATCACCACGGATCAAGGAGGATGACATTCCTAAGACCGCTTTAAGACGAGATTTTGAACATTCGAGTTTCATTTCGCCACTTTGACCCGACAAACGCCTGTGGGTGTTCGGGTGATTGATGAATCCGGGTGTTCCAACAGCACTTTCTTGGACAAGTTCGGGTCTAAGTATTCATTGGACGTTATATCTTGATCACTCTCGGACGACCAAGGAGCATGATGAGAACTTGCGCTTGGTATTACGATGTTTATGAGAACACAAATTGTATGGGAAGTTGCTCAAATGCTCATTGTATCAATCGAATATTCACTACTAAGGGCATGCCATCTCCAGCGAATGCATCGCCGTGGATCCAACAAAAGTCGAGGATATTATGGAATGTCATGCACAAACAAATTTCCTAGAAGTGTGTATCTTCATTGGTCTAGCAGGATATTATCGAGGGTTCTTCTAAGATATCAAATCTGATTATTGAGTTGCAGAAGAAAAAAAAGAAATCTGTATGGTCAGAAAAATGCGTGGAAGAATTTAAAAATATCACAGAGTTGTTGATGAAAACACCGATAATAAAGGTCCATAACATGGAAAAATAATTCTTGGAATGCACGGACGCATCCAAGGAAATTTTAGATGGAGTCTTGATGCAATACGATCAAGAGATCGCTTACATATCGAGGAAAATAAGAAGACATGAGGAAAACTACACGATGCACGATTTGGAGTTATTAGCCATCGATAGCGCCTTAAAGGTTTGGAGACACTCCCTTGCTGGACGAAAATTTGAACTAAAGAATGATCATTTTGGACTACAACACATCTTTATGGTACCGAATTGAACGCACGGCAACGATGTTCGTCGAAATTTCTTGGTGAGTATGATTTTGAGATTACATACATAAATGGAACAGTGAACCCAGTGGTGGATGCTTTGAGTCCGGAGGGCCACGATCTTTCTATGGTTACCTCTTCAGACACCTACGGTGAGAAGATTCTCACCTTACAAGGATCGATGACTAGTACAAAGAAGTCGGGGATTTTATCGTGACAAAACATGATGATGGTACCACATTATGAGGGATATTCACTTGATAGCTTTATGTGGGTTTATTGAGGTTTAGAGTCGGATTTACGTACCACCAAAAAACGAGTTGAGGATGTTGATCCCGAATGCAGGCTCATAGAGCCGCTTACATGGCTCACCCGGAGTTACGAAGACGAAACACCTCAAACCATTATTCTTTGAAAGGGATGAAGGACGACATAGTCAACCTTGTGGCTAGATGTCCTCGGCGTCGTTGGTAAAGGTCAACATAGACATCCGGCCAGATTACTTCAACCGCATTTATTATCCTGAATCGAATGGGAAGTTATTTCAATGGATCTTATTGTTGGATTTCCACCCACTCCGCTAAAGGAGACACTAATTGATTTTTGTAGTGAGGTAAAGACTCGACGAAGAGTGCTTCCACTTTATTCCTCAGGCGACACGACGCACCCCATTATACGTAGAGCTTAATGTAGATTGTGAGTTGTATGGCGCTCAAAGATTATATCCATCGAGGATCGGTGTTTACTGGACATTTTTGGACTAGTTTCCAATATGCCTTGGGAACCCGACTTAACTAGTGTATTGTGTATCACCTAGAGACTGATAGACAGACAGAGCGTTTAAACCAAACCTTGGAAGACATGTTATGAGCGTAATGCGATGGGACCAACAAAAGCGTTGGAGGAAATTCTTGCCTCTAGTAGAGTTCGCCACAACAACAATACCGTGAGCACCATTAAGATGGCTTTGAGTTTCTTTATAATGCACGTGGTTTGATGCCCTTGAGTTGGGATCGGGTTTGAGGATAAGCATCCCGGTGGGACCGTGGCCATCCAAAAAAATGGAAGAGTAGATGCAATCCATAAGACAAGGGACTAAAGAAGCACAAGATTGATGTAAGAGTTATGCCGCGCATCGAAGCCCACTATAGCCACGTATACCAATATCAAGTATTCTTTAAGTGTTAAACCGCGATAAGAGTCGCATCAAGTTTGAACGAGCTAAACTCTCCCCAGGTTCAACATGGACCTTTGATATTGTGGGGCCCATGGCCTACCGACTAGAGTTTTCCGATTCTTTGAGGCGTATGCACGATGTCTTCATGTATCCGTTGAGACATTATATTAGTGACCCCACACATGTTATTGACCGGAAGTTCCTGCGTAATTTGACGTGGAGCGTCATATCGAAGCCGTCCTTATAGATCATCGGTTCACGCTTATCAACGATCAAATATCCAAGGGGACAAATTATGTCCATACCGCGAATTGAGGACTTCAAAATGATATGCGCCGCCAGCCCATTTTGATTGATAGATGGGGACTTATGATAATCGTGATACTTATTTGTATATTGAGAAACTTCGGGATGTATGTAACATCCCGCTCCTACGCACACTTCCGAGAACACTTATTTGAGGACACTTGCTCGCAAGTAATCTAGACCCTTGATGTTAGACCTATTATATTTGATTATGATGTGATGGATAGATGACATGATGTTTTACTTCATTTGATTTAGAATTCGCAAGCATTAATCTACTTTGATTGAGTGTGGTAGACTTTGACCCTTGAGGATGTAGAGATCGAGAACTCTGGATTCCTGGAGATCACCGGAGTGTGCTTTTGAAGTTGATATCGCTTATTACAGATGTTTCATTTGATTTGATGATTTGATAATGATACCGACATATCGCGGATGTTGATCTATAGCTTGGCCGAATTTCCGACCTACATATGAGGCGGCCACACACACTGCGTGAGTGTTGAGGGAGTAGGGTGGAATAACAGCCATGCCACCGCCCGCTAGCACTCCCGCCATGGCTCGAATCGTAGGTTAATACCTAGTTCGAGGACCCACGATGCCGCGGAGGGTCACCATGTGACAATCGCTCACGATGTTTCTAAGGGGAGCGCAATAAGGCGTGGGGCCTTATTCCTTAGAGCCCTTAGTCTCAACAGTTCACCCGGCGAGTATTGACCTGTGGGTTATAGAGGTCTAACAACGGGCCTGGGCCATGCAGTGGCACTTTGAGCATCGGTGCATCCTGGCGCACGCCGACAAAAGAAACTCGGCTGGCGAAAGTGGCACCTTTGAGCAATGGTGTATCCCCATGGGCACGCCGCCAAAAAGATATTCCATATTAGTGGCACCCCTGATGACGGAAGCGAACACTGGCGGGCACGCTGCGGTATAAGGGTGGTTGAAGGAGTCAACCTAACTAGTCCTAAGCACCTAAAGAAAACCTTAAGAAATTCCTTTAACCTATCGCAGCCTAGCTCAAAATCTAAACCCTGCTTCCTAAGACCTTCTAGAAACCGGGAGGGAAATTTTAGTGTGGCCTTGCACAATTGAAATTAAAAAAAAGAAAACAAAAATAACTCGTGCCATCACCCTCTCTTTATCCTTTTGTCTACTTAATAAAACTATCCTCCATTGCCTAGATCTTCCAAGTCCATCTCCCTTTTACTTGTCTAGTTCACATTACTATATCGCCTTCCCTCCTCGTAGTCTTCTCTTTATTCGTTTTTGTAAACATTTACTTTTCCCCTATAATGGTTTGCCATCGCCTTAATCTCTCATTAATCCTCAATATACAAATATATTAATGGTAAATGTCGATGGATGCATGTTGTGTTAATAGAAAATGAAAATATATAGATGTATATTTGCAAATTCATAAAACAAATTATAAACCAATAAAGTTGATCATGTGGAAAAGGGAAATAAAAAAAAAAGGTATTAAACAAATAAAAAATGATGGAGCGCATACCCCTTTGAATTTTGAAAAAGAAAAATAAAAAAATGCTATAAACGAATTAAACAAAAAGGAAAATTAGGAAAAGCTAAAAGGAAAAAGGGGGAAACCGGCAAAAACAAGAATTAGGGTTTGATCCTAATGAAGGAAAGGGAGGGGAAAGGAAGGGACTTTTGGCTAGATTGGAATTACAGGGAGAGGACTGGGACCGATTTTGGTAGTAGTTGGGAAGCCTCAGCTGATACGTGAGTGGTAGCTCGCCTTTGAGGCGAGCTGAGGAGATAGTTACTCTCTAGTTGTGTTTGGCCCCTTTGCGGCTCAGGGACTAGAGGGAAGAAGAGTACCTAGCTGCTTTACCGGAGGTATCGCGAGCTCATTGAGGCTCCGTTGGAGCCAAGGAGCACAAGAAACATCATTGGCAGCATTAAGGACACGCTGCATGTAACCGGTTTTCATCTTGCTAAGTGCATATTACAACCTACCAGAAGTTAATGGCTTGTGCAACTTGTAGTAGTTTTAATGGATATTGTGTAAATCGTGCATGTGAACTGTAGCTTAATGGATATTGGCGTGACCATGAAACCCTTACGACTGCTACCCACCTTGTAAATAAAGTATTTACTGGTTTTTTTTCTTTTTATGAAAATTTTGTTATTGGTTCCTGTTGGGAAAATGGTGAACCTCTTGAGGTCGTTCCATCCCTTTCCCATCCTTTGAAAAATGGTTTTGGACCCTCACCCAATACCGAGTTGACCTGTGTTAGGATTTGAATGGGCAAAATTTGATGGATCGATAATATTGGCGAATTGTTATTCGTGAGAGGTAGGACGTTATAGCTTTGTTTCATTGGGAAATATCGAATCCGTCACACCACTCATTTCACCCTTGTCCTTCTCACCTCTTCAGAAGCCATAGCCAAGCATACTGGACATTTATCAGAAGCCAATCCTACTATCTCTGCATTCCTCAATACCCTAATGAGTCCCCGTCCGCAGCTCATCTCATCGATCACTTCTTGCACTATTGGAGTATTTTCAATTTCCACCTTGACTGTAATTTCTCACACCTCTCGCGCGCCTCCACTTTGGTTAAAAGCGTGGTTTAAAATACAGTGCGCCCATCTTCAGATTAGTACACTCCTTTCTCCTCTCGCACTCAGTCCTCACATCTGAACCCTAAACTGAAGATAACCAATCGTCTTCGGGTGTGAAGGTTCCAGGTTCGGTCTACCGCGCTAGAGTTCAATGGCTCCCGGTCAACTAGATTTAAAACAACAATGAGAAAGCCGATGGATACATATATTTCGTATTTAAATAAAATATTAAGCATTTATGGTTGATATGAGGAGAGTGATTAATATTTGATAAATAATGTTGGTGTATTCTTATTGGTTAGAATAGGTCAAACTTCGTTCAGACAGAACTTATTTTTAGGAAAATGTTGGTTGGGTTATTTTTCCTTCTTATACAATCAATGGTGAGCTGTGCTTCTCGTAGCATCCCTTCTATGAATTCCTGCAGGTTATACATTTAGTAATATATATAAAGAATGGATTTTCCAAGTATAAACAAAACAAATCGTCATTGTACTGGAATATTAATTGATTGAAAGTAGATGGGAATTGTTAGTTTGGTTAGTGCGTTGGGAATGATATGTACGATTATATTGAATGGAAGTTACACAGCAAATTTAAGGAGCGAATTAGCTTGAAAAAGCATTTGTATCGTTGAACAAAGGGTTCGCATGTCTTGTAAGTAACACGTATATAATATAATACATCTCATCTGCATCTCGAATGATGTTGTCCTTCCTAATGGTCATAATAAATGATTTTTCACTCTGAACATTACGAAGAAAAATGCAAAAGGCGTTAGTATGCCTTGGAATTCTGGCGATTGCACTATTGAAACCAGCACATTAAAATAAAAACAAATTTAACCCTAATGCCTATGTCCACGGTGGCATTTGGTACCCCGATCTCATTATGGTTATGGAGGAAATCTGTGTCACTGCTGTAAGAGAAATGTTGCTGACCAGACATTAAAAGTGCAGAATCACAAGAGATATCACTCGCTGAAAAAGAAGTCGCTCTCTTCGTTTGGTTTCAGCCCATCCATATGGGGAAGGAATTCTGTGTGTAATAAAAACTGAGAGGAGAATTAATCGATGCACACCCAGCCGGGGAAAGGCGAATTCCATGAATATGACGGAACTGGAGGTCGGAGAATTTGTTAGCTAACCTTGGAACCCGATGTTGCCCGTTGAAAATAAAGTTTTATTTGGAAAGAGCGAACAATCCCTTGCAAAAGGATATCTATTTAAATCTTCTTGGACAGTGCATGGCCAGCCCGCGTCCTGGTCACTACAGGCGGCGTTGGAGTGCCATCGTGTCTTAACCCTGACGAGTCGCTCTCTACACGCCTCCCTTTTCTCGAGAATTAAATGTTGTTGATGATGGCGCTGTCAATGTTTTGGTTGGGTTGACCATGGGGGCTATCCTTAAGATTCTCATCG
>SNQJ01S0045409.1:68851-80570 GCA_010110895.2 Picea sitchensis | reverse complement strand
GAGTACCATGCTCTAGGAGCCTGTTTTAGACCATACAAGGTCTTCTTTAATTTACACACATAGTCTGTGTTCTCTAAAAACTGAAATCCTTCTGGTTGTTCAATGTAGACTTCTTCTTCAAGTTCCCCATTCAGAAAAGCTGATTTTACGTCCATATGATATACTTTAACATTTTTGGAGCATGCATAAGCTAAAATCAAACGGATTGCTTCCATTCTGGCAACTGGAGCATATGTCTCTTCAAAGTCGATTCCTTCAATCTGTGCATATCCTTTACATACCAATCTAGCTTTGTTCCCTGTAACATGTCCATCTTCATTCAATTTATTCTTGAAAACCCATTTTGTGCCGATCACATTCTTATTCTTTGGTCTTGGAACCAATTCCCAAGTGTCATTTTTCTCTATTTGATCCAATTATTCATCCATGGCCTTATTCCAAAATTCATCCTTGTTGGCTTCTTCAAAATAGTTTGGTTCAATTGTAGATAAGAGTGCTAGGTGTGTTTGTTCCAGTGAACGGATTTTTCTTCTAGTCTCAACTCCTGCATCTTTGTTTCCAATAATCTGATCTGAAGGATGATTCTTCTGTACTCGTTTGCTAGGTTTCTTTGGAGATACTTGCTGAACTTGCTCTTCTACTTCTATCGGATTCTCTTCATCTTCATCTTCCTCTTCCTCTTCTTCTTCTTTTCCATCTTCTTCTTCAAAAAGTTGTTCCATTGATTTGTTTTCTTCTTTCTTTGATTCCGGTCTGCCTATTTCATCAATTGTTACGTTGATGTTTTCCACAACTTTGTTTAATCTTAGATTGTAACACTTGTATGATTTCCTTGTACTTGAGTAACCAACGAGTATTCCTTTGTCCACACGAGAGTCAAACTTTCCCATTCTGTCATCTTCTCTTTTGATGTAGCATTTGCTTCCAAAAACTCTGAAGTGCTTCACATTTGTTGGTCTTTCTTTGCATGGCTCGTATGGAGTTTTATCGGTGTTGTTTATGTGCATTACTATGTTTTGAATGTGAATTGTTGTATGCTCTGCCTGTGTCCAAAAAATATCTGTCAACTTTGAATCCATTATCATTGTTGGATCCATTTCTTGTACTGTCCTATTCTTTTTTTCAACAACTCCATTCTGTTGAGGTGTCCTAGCGACGGAGAATTGTCTTTTTATTCCATGATTGCTGTAGTAGTCCATAAATTCCTTTGAGGTGAATTCTCCTCCATTATCCGATCTTAAGAATTTGATTCTTGAATCCATCTCATTTTCAACCATTTACTTGTAGATCTTGAAATTTTCAAAAGCTTCTAATTTGTTCTTGACAAAACAAACTGCAGTCATTCTTGTATAATCATCAACTAATAACATAAAGTATCTCTCACCTTTTAATCATTTTGTTGTAGTTGGTCCAACTAGATCAGTATGCACAATTTCCAATGGTTTTGTTGTTGAATATTCCTTTGATTTGAAACTGATCTTTGTTTGCTTTCCTTGTTGGCAATGCTTGCATAAAGTGTTGGTTGGTTTCGTGATCTGGGGCATTTCTTTGACTACTTCTCTTTTGTTGACTTTGACAAGGTTGTCAAAATGCATGTGACCCATTCTTTTGTGCCATAGCCAAATTTCATCTTCCTTTCCTAGACAACACTTTTCATTTCCAATTTCGCTTAACACAGAATATTCCCTTTGATTTGAAACTCCATCTTTGTTTGCTTTTCTCCTTGTTAAGTAATGTTGCATAAAGTGTTGGCTGGTTTCTGATCCGGGGGCATTTCTTTGACTACTTCTCTTAAGTGACTTTGACAAGGTTGTCAAAAATGCATGACCCATTCTTTGTGCCATAGCCAACTTCATCTTCTCCTTTCCCCAGGACAACACTTTTCATTTCCAATTTCAACTTAACACATATATGTTGCTTGAAGTTCTCGCAATTGTGAAGCCACCAATGTTCCTCTCGGGAACCTTTTTCTTATCTCACACTTTTGTGAATTGAAAGTGACCTCTTGTGACCTTGGTCACACATTTGACTCATATTTAGAAGATTATGTTTCATAATCTTCTACTAGTAGAACATTTTCACCCTTTTCATTCTCGCTCCTAAATTGCACTGCATTTTCTCCAATGATTTTGGATGAATCATCATTTTAAAAGGAGACTGATCCATCTTCTTCCTTTCATAATGTAAGAAACTTAATCAGATCAAATTGCCATGTGTTTTGAACATCCACTGCCAACATACCAACTATGTTTCTTCTGCTTATTTTGTAGAGTTTAATCGCGGTATCTTCATTGCTATACTCCATCTTGCTTTCTTATCCATGTCATTTTCTGAGATTCTAGTCTGTGACTTTTGCTATTATGTTGTGGTTCTCTAGGAAAAATTGTCATTCTACAATCTTTGACCACATGTCCAAAATCATTACATTTGTAACATTCCACCTCAAAGGTTTCAAGGATCAAACCTCAAGGTAACTTCTTCTCTGTTTTTTTCACTAGGTCTTCTTGAATCAACCCTTTGTGTATGGCTCTCAAAGTAGTTATTGTTCCCTTTGTTAGCTCTGCAATTTACGCCTTTTATGTCCATAAAGACTATTACAAGCATAACATAAACCAAAAATATAGTTTGATACCCGTAGCTGAACATCATATTATGAAAGGGATAAGTGCCTCCATGAATCCTTCTCTTCTTGAGGCATGTCTATCTCATGTTGATTCCTGGAATCTTCAATCTTCCTATGTGGAGGAGTGTCCCCTGTAATCTTCCTCTTTCTTGTATATCTTTTATCCCCTTTGACTGTTCTGCATAACTTTTTTTTTTTTTGCTCTATTGTTTTGGAGTTTGATCCTTTTCTCGCTTGATTATATCCAAGTCCAAACTTGTCAAGATAAGATTTTGACTAATGATAATGTCATCTCGTAACTTTTGAGCTATTCTTGATATTTTTTCTTTTGAATATCCTTTTCTTAGTGTGACAACCTCTCACATGTGTTTCCAATGATCCCGTCCTTTCCTTCTAGATGTTCTCTTTTGAGTGCTTCTTCAATTCTTTTAACCTTCAATTTTGTAATAATTTTGTCTTTAGTTCTTATTCTTTTCTTATCTACCGCTTTGTACTTTCTTGTTTTTCTTCTTTTTCTTCGATAACTCTATAATTTTATTACACTTTTCTAAATCAATTTTTGCCTCTCTAATTTATTCTTCATATGCTTCTTCTGTTCTCTTTTATCGTAGTCTCATCATATGAATAGGAACTTCTCCCATGTTTCATCGTTAATGACTTCATCTTCATCTAATGATGATGTCTTTGCAAAAGTTTTCTTGAAAACTTTCTTTTGAAGTTCTTTTACCTTTATATGTTTGTCTCCGCCTTTGAGTAACCTTCATCATTTTCTTTTTCTTATGAGGACATTTGTTAGCAAAAATGACCACAATACCATCACAATTAAAACAAATTAAAGGAAGTTACCTCTATACCTACCATTG
This sequence comes from Picea sitchensis, assembly GCA_010110895.2. Taxonomy (NCBI): domain Eukaryota; kingdom Viridiplantae; phylum Streptophyta; class Pinopsida; order Pinales; family Pinaceae; genus Picea; species Picea sitchensis. The sequence continues at coordinate 77,084 of SNQJ01S0045409.1, read as the reverse complement.
ATTCCCTTTGTTCGGGCCTTTTGACGGTTGGCTACTTCTTCATCATCTTCCCAGACGTCATTGTCACAAGATATTCTTTCTTGTTCTTTTTTCTTTGCTTGATCTTTTGGATGCTTTGAAGGTTTTTTATTTTGTATTTGGATTTTCTTGTTTAGTTGTCATTTCATATGCTATCAAGATTCCGTGTAGTTCGTCTATGCTTATTGAGTTTAGATCCATCTTTCTTCTAGTGCTGATATCTTTGTGGTTGAATCAATAGGAAGAGATCTTAGTACCTTTTGAACAATTACGTATTCTTCGATTTATTTCTCCCAATCCTATGATTGCATTCACTGCTTTGTCACTTGTATAGCGAATAGATATCTTCATTCTTCATTTTTAGTTGTTCAACCGACTCAAGTTTGAAGCTTTGTTGTTTGACTTTGAATCTCCTTCATAAATATTTCCTGCTTGTCCTAAATCTCTTTAGCATATTTACAATGCAACTTATGGATACCAACACCGAGACCATTCAAAAGTGAATTTATGGTTGAATTGCTATTCTCACCGAAGTTTCACTGCGCTGTCATTTGTTGGTGGAACTGCGAAGTCGTATCCATCTACAATTGATTTCCAAACTTGAACCATGCCTCAGATATATCTCTTCATCCTTATGCTTCAAAAAAGCATACTGGCCCATCAAACTGGTATTCCATTTTTATACGAAGTTGGTACTCTCCATGATTTACCTTTCATTGGTTAAACACTTCAAGGAACTTGCTCGATACCACCTGTTGGATTACTTATGGGGTGAATCAAGACAACGTAATTATAACCATTTTTTCTTCAAATGTTATATCAATGTAGAATTATTATCCAAGAATGAGTAGTAATAACAACAATCACACACATACACAAGACACTAGTGTTTTACATGGAAACTCAAATCTAGAAAACTACAAGATGATTTTTCTCTCTTATATAGTTCTAAGACTATATTCATTGGAAGCACTAATTTCTTTGTTTTCCACAAATCGAAGGGAGGCTCCAACCCCTAGTTTCTCAAGTTACAACCAGGGAAGTTCCAACTCCCCAAATCTTCAAGCAACTAGAAGGAGGCTACAAACTCCAATGTTCTCCAACTACAACCACCTTTCCTTGCCCTCGCCCTCACACCCTAAAGTAGAATTAGGATGATGGAACCACTGTCAGACTATCATTGTGAGGTATACCACTGTAACAAATTGTACCACTGAACTGCAGCCAACCTATACTATTGTCCTGTAATCAAATTGTACCTGTACTAAGCCTATACCAATATCATGTAAACAAACTATACCAATAAGTTTTTCCAACATGTATCATGCATCAATTTGTACCTTAACTTGTACCATCAACGTGTGCATCAACTATGCACCAACCTGTAACTCAACCTGTACCATAAACAAGTATCCAACCATGTACCAAGTATGTACCAATCATTATGCCAATTGCTCATCAACTATGACTCATCAATATGTAAATACCAACATCATCAATTATACACCTCAATGATGTGTCAACTTCATCATCCATTTGTCTCAACCATGTACTCAACATGTACCTCAACCAAAATTTTCATCACTTCATCATCCAAATCTGATTTGTAGCTCAGAATAGACCCGGTGTATATGATCACATTCTGTAAACTCTCCTTAACTTAAAACAAGAGACTAGCATTTTCATCAAACTTTATTTAGTCTCACATGCCTAGTTTTGATTAGTCAACAACCCTAACTTTAAAGTTAATCATAACTGAACCCGTGAATGTATAAAGATCTGAAAATGATACAATAATGTTTTTCCTGCAGGTTTTATGCAATTTCGCCAAGTAACACTACTTGAACCTCTCAGAAAACGAGTTATAAAAAGAAAATACATACCTTGTTGAATTCCTGTTTATTCTAGAGAGTGACTTGTAGAGTGTTCTCTGCACAAAATATTTGATGAAATGATATGAAACTATTACATTGCATACCATGACTATCTCCTAACCAACACATTTGGTCTCACTCAAATTTGTATTCAGAAGAAGAGACCTTTTTACCCCAAACACCTAATTTTGACTAGTTTCAGCATCTCCACCACAAACCCTATTTTCCACAAAGGTAAATTCCCAAAATAAAACGAACCAAGATGAATTTTGAACCATCGGATACTTGGATAGGTTTTCTCACTTGCATAGCAATCTAGGATCTGAATCATTATAGAAAAAATTCTATAGAGAAATGGTGAGATGACCTAAAATAACATACCTAGAAAACACTATCAAAAGAATGTATCCTTCATTGCATTTGGCCTTCTTTCTTTCACCTTCCCTGCACTGCTAGATATCATTTGTATACCTATCACACCTATAGATATTCAATATACTCAAGTGTTATTCAAAATGAGAGAGCCCTTGCCTCTTATTTATACCTCCAAGTAGCCTTAAAACATCTTCTAGGTCGCTCTGGTCTCCACTTTATTTTAGGTTGGGTCCACTTCTAATTTCTCCATTAAAATTATTATTGAAATAATTTAGTTTGTATTCACTTTGAATTATAATACACTCATCACTTCACTTTATTATTTACCTTTTAAAATCGCTTAAACCACTTTGATTACTTTGACCTTTTGGGGCTTCTAGATGACATATGAGGATCCTCCAACTTCGTAAGGCCATAACTCTCAAACCGTGAGGAGTTATGTGATGTTCTACATACCATCGGAAATGACATGACAAACACTATCCATCTAGGATATTTTCCCTGACAAAATCACTTTCCTTCATCTCATTATTCCATAATTAGGCATGGGTTCTCTTACTGCACAAAGCGTCTTCCCGTGAGGGCTTTCACCATAAGGGGACCACTTTGGAGTTCATCCATATTTACTTCTTATCAACCATGACAAAACAATTATGAGTCATATTTACATCAAACACTATTGGGTTCATTACCCAAACCTTTGTGTTACGGGTCTTTCTTCAAGGGTTGACATCAATGACAACCAACCTTAATCAACAGACCTAACTATAATTAATATAATAATAATGAAAGAGGTTAAGGATCCTAACAACTTCCCTCATATATCAAACCTGTGTAAATCCATTTGAACCCAAGATATTTTAAGCACTAAGAGGTTTGAGTCTTAATTTAATTTTTATCCTTCTTAGTACTTAATAGATTTGGGGTCATTTTATTTGTAGTCCCCCTTGGTGGTTTATAAACCCAAGATTAAGATAAATTTATGTTAATGTGTGTGTACTCAATATATATTATTGAGTTTTACAACAACATAGATCCATTGAGTATTGAAAGTGATGGAAAAGAAATCGAGGTGCAAATTGTTAAATGCTTAAAAAAATATGATTAAGATGAATATATGTTGGTCTATTTCATTATTATGTTTTAATTTTTACATTTTTTTTTTATTATTACAATCAACTTTTGTTTTTCACATTTATATCATAAATCTCAAATTTTATTTTATTTATATTATATTACATTAAACATCTTATATATATTAGACTATAAAATCCCTCTCACTTCTTTCAATAAAAAAAATGTAAAAAATAAATAATACTAAAATACCAATCTAAATTAAAATTTAGATTAAGATACTGATAAAACCCATTATTTGCTCATTCTTCTTTCATGCATTAACATTGACAATATGTCTTTAGTAGTTAATCTTTTTCTATATAGATGAATACTAAAATAACAATCTAAATTTAATTTACATTGAGATAGTAATAAAACCCATTATTTGCTCATTTTTCCTTTTGAGCATTGACAATTGACATTGACAATATGTCTTTAGTAGTTAACTTTTTCAATATAGATGAATAATAAAATAATAATGTGAATCAAAATTTACATTGACATAGTGATAAAACAACCAATTATTTGTCTTTAGTAGTTAATATTTGACAAAATGGCATACCAACAATATTATCTACTTATGCTTTAGTTGTTGGCAACATAGGGTTTTTTTTTCAATGGCCTTTAGGTAATATTTGACCAGGAGTGAAATGATTGAATCAATCCTTCCAAGGTCACATCACTCACTAACTACGTTGAAACCACTTTTGAAAGTATTCAATGAATTGAACCTCTTATCATGCAATACACAACAACACATAACTATGAAAATGTGCAATAACATGACACTCCCCTCTCACCATTACATTTACACCCCAACTTTTCATTTGAAAGGAACCAATGTACCAATCCCTTGGAGTCATCAATATCTCATTTTCTCTGGGATGTCAAAAGAAAAAGAACTTCAAACCACTAAAAGATGTTGGTTTCAAACATCATCCATTACCCCTTACATGTAATACACGGTAAGGCCTTGAAAAGGATGGATGTGCACTCTGGGACCCACAAGATTACTTTAACAGTCCAATCTTACTGATGTGGATGGTGAGTTTGTGACATGTGAATGATGCAAGGGAACATGTGGGTTGTATATGTAATTACTAGTGTCATTTCAAGCAAGATAAGTGTTTGACAACAAGATTTGAACGGTGGCCAGCTTGGTGAAAGCTATCACTCTTTACCAAGTCCACGTGGCCTTCACTTTTCAATTTTTTTTAATGTTATTTTTTTCTTTATATAAATTTAAATCGAAATGCATAATGTGTCAGCCTTAGAAAATATCTCACTTGACATCAACAAATGGAAAGAGTCAGTGACTAAACCTTTTCGGCGCAGGCGTGTTTAAAGCTTTAGAGTTTATCTCCTCTATTATTTTATTATTATTATGTGGTGCAACCTTACGGGATATTTTTTAAGATGTGATTTGCAGAGAAAAAGTTTTTCAATTTGTGATTAGACATTGATTAAACATTAATTAAGGAAAACATCGTACTTCAACTTGCAATATGGCAAGCCCACACTTGAGATCCAATAAACATAAATTTCTCTCCACGCTTTTGCATTGATTTAACATAAGTAAAACAATGTAAATAATAACATTATTAAATGTATTTTAATATTTGAATAAGAATAATAACATTATTTTGGTTTTAGGAAATTGTTTGCTTTAAATATTAATATTAACAAATATGTATTACAAGGGTGTTTTTTACTTTTAAAAAGGGATAAAGAGTGGTCGCAATTAGCATGAACAAAAGTCTTAATCTCCATAATCATTAACAAGAATCCAAGTTTGCTTGGGAATACTAATAATGAGGCTAAATTGTTGCTACTTTTACAAGGATTAAGATTCTTCACACAAGGGAAACTATCATAGTGATGGGTGATTCTTCCTTGATTCATACATGCATTGAGAATAACGGAAAAATACATCTCCCACACTTACCATACTAAGTTTTAGAGCAAAAGCCATGGCCAAGAAATTAGTGCAGGTTCATTTTTATCATGTTCTTTAGGCAATCAATTTGTCACATATGAGATGGCAAATGAATGAGTACTTTCAGCAAAGGTATGTTGAAAATAATTGGTTTGGAGGGGCCATCCTCACACCTTGATCACATTCCATGTTTGTCATTTGGAGATAAAGGGAAGAAGAATCTTTATTATTTTTTTTTGTTGTTGCTTGTTTCATCAACATAATGAAACTGGAGGGGTATTCAAGCAAACAAAATTTTAAGGATCCATATTTGTCTTAAAGTGTAGAAATATTGGCAAATGTTACTAATTCTTAAAATGCCAACTAAAAAATGTTTGGTGATATTTTTGTAATAATATTTATATTTCTAAGGATTTTATATAGTTTTTTAGAAATTTTTGTTAATTTGTAGGGTAAAATATTTTTATCCTATAGAATATGAACGATATTTTTTATAGAAAAGATGGAAATTGGTGATTTTTTTTTTGAAAATTAACTCGATGGTAATTTAGCCCCTAAAATTTTCTTTGCATTGAATGTCCCTTCATCTTTCTGCCACCCTTACACATGCTATGAAAGTGCCTTATTCAACATGCCCTTCAATGTTGTCGACCTCAATCTCCTCCCCATAATCAACTGCCTTCTTTCTTATTTTATTTTCACCAAGGTGACATTTAGGGGCCAAGTAGTTCTTTCCTTGTAACCTGGAGCTCGTGTCATCAATATCAACATCCACTCAGCCTAGAACTCATCCATCATTGCAATTCCCCCTTCCTCACGTCCGTGTCTTCTTGAAATTTACTAAGCCCATCTCTTCCCAGAGCTTCACAGTAAAGCAATGTCTCATCTCCCCCTTAGCTATTATAGATCCACAATGTTTTCAATGTTATGTGGAAAAGGAATAGAGGAAGACACATCGAGCCACTTATAGTAGCGAAAGTAGAGTTGAAACAACCTTCTTTAGCCACCCAAGCAATTTGACTTGTGTTGGACGATGGAGTTGTGAGTTTAGTGCCAGTCTAAGATGCTCCTCTACTCAAAAACCAGGTGACACAAGACATTTTGTAGCACCTCAAGGAATGGGAAGTTGATATATGATTCTCAATTGCTAGGTTAAAAGAAAAAGCAACAAAGTAGGAAGTAGCAAGAAATTTTCTCGAAGAATTGGTGATTCGTTTGTCAACACTTTTTAATTTTTCCATAGAATTATTAGTTCCCTTTCCTTTCCCAACTTTAGGATATCCAGAGACCACCAAAAAAAATCTTAGGTTCGACAATTCATATGGAATCTATAGCTAGTGCCCAAGACGAGCAGTAATCTCTATTTGAAATGTAATCATTATTTTTTCATTGCATGCTACTTTTAAGACAATATGGTAGTAAAATATTGGAAGCATAAAAAAATGATCAATTTGTTTAGCCCAAATAATGAGTTGCCAAAATTTGTTATCTTTCTAAATTTTGTAGTGTTTGAAGAACAAGTTTATATGTTGCTTTTTAACTTAATACAAATAAATTATTTTGACTAAAAAAAATATATTATAACCTATATAAAAAAAATCTTATTATTATATAAAAAAAATCTTGTTATTATTTTAGGAAAAGAATGATTAATATTGCATCTTAAAAACAATGTTTATAAAATTGAAAGTAATTACAACATAGACATTATTTATATAATTGAAATAATTAACATATAAAATATTAAATACAATTATATAAGCTCAACTTCAAACTTAGAAAAAATATTATTTTAATAATTACTTATATAATTGTAAAAATACCATTCAAAATATTAAATACAATTATATAAGCTCAATCTCAAACTTTGAAAAAATATTATTTTAAATATTATTCGTATAATTAAAACAATTAACATACAAAATATCAAATACAACTATACGACTATACGAGCTCAACTGTAAACTTGAAAAAAATATTATTATTATTTTTAAATATTATATTTGAAGTTTCTTCAAATAATTAAAAGTTTGAAAGAATTAAAAGTTTCCCAATAGAGAAGCATCATGGTTTATAATCTAGTTTTATATCCCACATTACTTTTGTTTGTGTATGAATCGATGAAAAACCTAGCAAAATCATCTATATCTATACATATCATAGTTTATTAAATAACCTTTGTGATGTAATGCTTGGTTAGGTTTTAATTAACATTATATGAATTCCAAAACTTCATAGGTGGATTGGGTTATAAACTTTAGATTGATTAAACAAAGTTAAATTGATTGAACAAAGGTTTCACTTCCAAGGCTTATAATTTCAATAATATTAATTAACACAACATTTGATAAGAATTAAAATTTCCTATTTTACTATTACACGAATGCCTCCTTCTAAATAGGGATTCTAGCTTCCCATGTGAGATTTCACTTTAAAAAGACCAAGAAATCATTGTAATAACCGCAATAACTTTGAAATGGTTTTGAGATTAAAGAGGGAAATCAAAATAATTCGAGAATAACACAAAGCGAACCAACATGATTTTAGATCTTCATAATAATAACATGAAGTATAAAATAAAATACTTCAAATAATATTTGTAGCGTTAATTATGTGGGCAACGTATCAACGTATTAAATAAAACCTAGAAGTACTTGTTTCTTCAAGAAACCAAAGAGCGCTTGATTGTTAACATTGAATATATACATAGACATGGAAGGGGAATGCAATGGGGTGTTTTCTTGGGATTTTTTCACAAAATTATGTTCCTTTGTTTTTAATTATGTTAACTTTTTCTTAGTATTTAGGAGTTAGTAATTTATGTATATGGTTATGTTTTTCGAATAAAATCTAATAAATGGTTAATGGGTAGTTACTCAATGTAAAAGGGTTAATTTTATTAAATAAGGTGATC
>SNQJ01S0045409.1:33171-68801 GCA_010110895.2 Picea sitchensis | reverse complement strand
AATGTAAATAATAACATTATTAAATGTATTTTAATATTTGAATAAGAATAATAACATTATTTTGGTTTTAGGAAATTGTTTGCTTTAAATATTAATATTAACAAATATGTATTACAAGGGTGTTTTTTACTTTTAAAAAGGGACAAGGAGTGGTCGCAATTAGCACGAACAAAAGTCTTAATCTCCATAATCATTAACAAGAATCCAAGTTTGCTTGGGAATACTAATAATGAGGCTAAATTGTTGCTACTTTTACAAGGATTAAGATTCTTCACACAAGGGAAACTATCATATTGATGGGTGATTCTTCCTTTGATTCATACATGCATTGAGAATAACGGAAAAATACATCTCCCACACTTACCATACTAAGTTTTAGAGCAAAAGCCATGACCAAGAAATTAGTGCAGGTTCATTTTTATCATGTTCTTTAGGCAATCAATTTGTTACATATGAGATGGCAAATGAATGAGTACTTTCAGCAAAGCTATGTTGAAAATAATTGGTTGAAAATAATTGGTTTGGAGGGGTCATCCTCACACCTTGATCACATTCCATGTTTGTTACTTGGAGATAAAGGGAGGAAGAATCTTTATTAATTCCTTTCGTTGTTGCTTGTTTCATCAACTTAATGAAATTGGAGGGGTATTCAAGCAAAAAAAAATTTAAGGATCCATGTTTGTCTTAAAGTGTAGAAATATTGGCAAATGTTACTAATTTTTAAAATGTCAACTAAAAAATGTTTGGTGATATTTTTGTAATAATATTTATATTTCTAAGGATTTTATATAGTTTTTTAGAATTTTTTGTTAATTTGTAGGGTAAAATATTTTTATCTTATAAAATATGAACGATATTTTTTTATAGAAAAGATGGAAATTGGTGATTTTTTTTTTGAAAATTAACTCGATGGTAAGTCAACCCCTAAAATTTTCCTTGCATTGAAGGTCCCTTCATCTTTCCGCCACCCTTACACATGCTATGGAAGTGCCTTATTCAACATGCCCTTCAATGTTGTCGACTTCAATCTCCTCCCCATAATCAATTGCCTTCTTTCTTATTTTTTTTCACTAAAGTGACATTTAGGGGCGAAGTAGTTCCTTCCTTGTAATCTGGAGCTCGTGTCATCAATATCAATATCCACTCAGCCTAGAACTCATCCATCATTGCAATTCCCCCCTTCCTCACGTCCGTGTCTTCTTGAAATTTACTAAGCCCATCTCTTCCCAGAGCTTCACAGTAAAGCAATGTCTCATGTCCCCCTTAGCTATTATAGATCCACAATGTTTTCAATGTTATGTGGAAAAGGAATAGAGGAAGACACATCGAGCCACTTATAGTAGCGAAAGTAGAGTTGAAACAACCTTCTTTAGCCACCCAAGCATTTTGACTTGTGTTGGACGATGGAGTTGTGAGTTTAGTGCCAGTCTAAGATGCTCCTCTACTTGAAAACCAGGTGACACAAGACATTTTGTAGTACCTCAAGGAATGGGAAGTTGATATATGATTCTCAATTGCTAGGTTAAAAGAAAAAGCAACAAAGTAGGAAGTAGCAAGAAATTCTCTGGAAGAATTGGTGGTTCGTTTATCAACACTTTTTAATTTTCCCATTGAATTATTAATTCACTTTCCTTTCCCAACTTTAGGATACCCAGAGACCACAAAAAAAATCTTAGGTTTGACAATTCATATGGAATCTATAACTAGTGTCCAAGACGAGTAGTAATCTCTATTTGAAATGTAATTATTTTTTTTCATTGCATACTACTTTTAAGACAATATGATCAATAGTTATTTTTTTGGAAACATAAGAAAATGATCAATTTGTTTTGCCCAAGCAATGAGTTGCCAAAATTTGTTATCTTTCTAAATTTTGTAGTGTTTGAAGAGCAAGTTTATATGTTGCTTTTTGACTTAATACAAATAAATTGTTTTGAAAAAAAAGAAAGATATATTATAACCTATAAAAAAACAAAATCTTATTATTATTTTAGGAAAAGAATGATTAATACTACATCTTAAAAACAATGCTTGAAAATAATTACAACAAGGACATTATTTATATAATTGAAATAATTAACATATAAAATATTAAATACAATTATATAAGCTCAACTTCAAACTTAGAAAAAATATTATTTTAATCATTACTTATATAATTGTAAAAATAACATTCAAAATATTAAATACAATTATATAAGCTCAATCTTAAACTTTGAAAAAATATTATTTTAAATATTATTCGTATAATTAAAATAATTAACATACAAAATATCAAATACAACTATACGAGCTCAACTGCAAACTTCAAAAAAGTATTATTATTATTTTTAAATATTATATTTGAAGTTTCTTCAAATAATTAAAAGTTTGAAAGAATTAAAAGTTTCGCATCGAGGTTTATAATCTAGTTTTCTATCTCGTCTCGTGAGACAGCTCAGACGGCAACAAGCGCACCTTTCTCCAAGTGTTGGGAGGAGGTCTTGTGATCAAACCTTGCTGAGTCTCTGGGATGGATATTGTAATGCTGCTATGTAAAAACATTGTATACTGTTGTATATAATCGAGAAAATTTCCCGTGGAAAAAAAATCTAGTTTTCTATCTCACATTACTTTTGTTTGTGTATGAATCGATGAAAAACCTAACAAAATCATCTATATCTATACATATCATAGTTTATTAAATAACCTTTGTGATGTAATGCTTGGTTAGGTTTTAATTAACATTATATGAATTCCAAAACTTCATGGGTGGATTGGGTTATAAACTTTATATTGATTAAACAAAGTTAAATTGATTGAACAAAGGTTTCACTTCTAAGGCTTATAATTTCAATAATATTAATTAACACAACATTTGATAAGAATTAAAATTTCCTATTTTACTATTACACGAATGCCTCCTTCTAAATAGGGATTCTAGCTTCCCATGTGAGATTTCACTTTAAAAAGACCAAGAAATCATTGTAATAACCGCAATAACTTTGAAATGGTTTTGAGATTAAAGAGGGAAATCAAAATAATTCGAGAATAACACAAAGCGAACCAACATGATTTTAGATCTTCATAATAATAACATGAAGTATAAAATAAAATACTTCAAATAATATTTGTAGCGTTAATTATGTGGGCAACGTATCAACGTATTAAATAAAACCTAGAAGTACTTGTTTCTTCAAGAAACCAAAGAGCGCTTGATTGTTAACATTGAATATATACATAGACATGGAAGGGGAATGCAATGGGGTGTTTTCTTGGGATTTTTTCACAAAATTATGTTCCTTTGTTTTTAATTATGTTAACTTTTTCTTAGTATTTAGGAGTTAGTAATTTATGTATATGGTTATGTTTTTCGAATAAAATCTAATAAATGGTTAATGGGTAGTTACTCAATGTAAAAGGGTTAATTTTATTAAATAAGGTGATCGCATTTAGGAGTTAGTAATTCTATGTATATGGTTATGTTTTCAATAAAATCCAATAAAATGGTTAATGGTATAATTCAACGTAAAAGGGCGACTTTATTAAATAAGGCGGATCCTGTGCCCTATCCGGTAACCTTAGCCTTTGGGTGCAACACTCAAAATAGTAAGTCAACCACTAAACCTCGCATCCATTGTGTTCCGCTCCCCTGGCCTTCCGACCTGCGGTATATTTCATTTGTCAAACGGAGTCCAGATGGAGAAGATATCGCGATTGGCGCGTTCCGCACAATGACACGCGGCGTCCCGTGATACGACATCGCGGTGCGAATGGGAGATGACATCGTGGCGTTCAGACAGTAACATAAACGCATACGCACGTGACTGGCATTTTGGTACGCCTGACTAACTTCGAGTATAATGCGTCAAACGAAGGCATACCGCAACGGATGATGAAATGATTAATGTATAGATGACTAATCTTATCGGGCGAATAATGGTATGACGAGAGGCTTTAATTAACTTTATTTAACACGCAATATCCCGCTTACCGGACGTGATCTAACATCTGGTCGATAATGCGCATCAAAGCCACGGCATTAATGCGGTCTAACACGGCTTTCGCCACGTGCGGAAAACCGCTTTACTCAATTTCGGTTATGGTTTCAAAGTTTTAACGAACGGATCAAAACCGCGACTCTCCTATGCCAAAGCTTTTCGTAATCTCGACTCGCCAACTACTTACCAGGCCAGTATTGGTTCGGTAGAAGCCAGCGGCTTAACAATGGTCAACGGTCGGTTTGCTGAACGGAGACGAGTCGCCATTCGGACCGGTAGCCATTGGTATTCATTATGAGTATTAATGATGGCGTGTATGCATAATCGAGCGCCAGCAGGTGGGTAATAATTAATGCGGTAACCCGCGCCGCTTCGGATAGCTAATATGACCTGCGAACTGGTTATATGGCGACCTGCTATCATATAAAATTAACGGTTATATGCATGCGGATCGCTAAATGGCTGGTTAAACATTTTATAAACGGTTAGCTTCATCGGGCATGACGATATGACCGCATCGATGAATAGCTTAGCCCCTTTGGCTAAAGGCCATTTATTAACAAAAGCATGTGGACCGCTTTCAAAGGCTACCGACAAAAGGGTGCTAGCCTATATAACTATATTATATGGTTAAAAGTGGGTTTTCGAGTAACCACTTTTGTTAATTTTAATGTAATTAACCCATTTGTTAAACATTTTGGGAGTTAAAGGGCCTTTTAGAGCCTTAATTTTGAGGAAGTTGGGATGAGCAAACCAAATTCCCAGCCTATATAACCGCGCCGCTTTGAAGCCATGGGGAATCTTTTGAGAGCATTCAGAGTTAAAGAGATGCCGCCGCTAGAGAAGCCCGTCGTTTTCGCATTTGAGGCGTAGTCGTTGATAGAGGAGATGTTGTTCCGACCATTTCCGAGCTCCGCATATTTTCAAGGTACATTTTTTAGATATTCTAGGAGATCCGATCTAACATTAACTCGCATCAATCTCCTTTTGAAGCCATTCAACATTGTAATGATGTAACATTGAGCTTTCGAAAAGAAATAAAAAAGCCTCACATACTGAGACAAAGGCCCGAAGACGAGGTAAAGTTGTGCCGAACCCGCTATATCAACCGTATTATATTCGTTGTCTTCATTGCATTTCCGACCGATATATTTATATGGATGTATATCCACCATTTTATTTTCGCTCTTTCGCTAAGTTTCTCTCAATCGGTTAATATCGCATGGCAATGTAAACCAACTATAAGTCATCGAAAACCCGTCAACCTCAAGTGGTACCGAGTAAGGTTGGATCGCTTGATTTGAGTTTGCACCGGAAGAGCTCATCCCATGAAGAAAATGGCATCTATAGAGGACTTTCTCAAGATGTAATGGAGTTCAGATTCGTGTTTGCTATAGGTCATATGGTGAAGGTGTTGTGATGAAGACTAATTTGGAACGAAGAGCACGCTTCAAGTGAAAGCTTCAAATAAAAACAAAGGAAAAAAGACTAAGGAAGGTTTCCGGAAAACATTTCTGAGGTATGCAGTGAAGGTTCTCATCAAATTTTCCCCATTCTCATCAAGTTTATCTTTTGTGGAATTCAAAAACACAAAGGTGTAGGTTTGGATAAATACCAAACCTAAGATGGTTATGAAAAGCGAAAGCACCTTGATGTAGAGGGTCAAGAATTGTAACCGGTATTGAGGCGTTGAGGAAAGCATTCCCCGGATGGATTAGGATTGGGATATGGCAAAGGGATCCGGAAGTCTTCCGAAACGTAAAACCGTTCACCGCCAGCAATACCGCTGATCACGGAAGTTCCGTTATGGATCATTATAGCATGCTTTGTTGACAGCAGTTCCGAAGTAAACCGAATCCATTCCATATCCAGGTGCTGCCGAAAGAAAGAAACCGAATGAAACATGCGCTCCGTTCCAATGGCGAAGAAACAGTTCAGACAAACCGCCAGGCGATGCATATTGTTTTCAAGTTTTCGAATCCAGAAGTTCATGAAATAATGATTCCGCCGAAGAACATTCCACGCTGGAAATGACGCATCATTCGAAGATATCCACGCATTCTGCGTTCCGGCCGACGCATCTATCTTTCAGTATCGACGCTACGAATTGTTCCAGTTCATCGTTAGAACGCAATCCGAATTAACCGCAGTTCCGGCCCAAATCCACGACAACCGATGATAACGTCCGAACGGAAGTCCCGCCCCTTAATAACGCATCACCGCGAACTCAATGGCCCGCTTCGGTTAATCGCGGCATCCCATAAGGATGGATTCACACGAGGTCAGCGGATGGCCAAAAGGAATAAACCTCATAAGGGATAAAGAATTTGCCAATGGGAACAAGCCCTCGGCCGCTAGTGTAGTACGTGGCGAGGGGAACGCCATTACGTAGTCGCCCGCCGAGTGCGGGCCCCACTTCACATGCCATTGATTCGGACCCCCACTAAAGGTAGAAATGGAAAGGGGGTTCAAACCACCAGCCGCCGCTGATCATGTTGACTTGATCTCAACCGTTAGAGAGCTGCACGTCCAATTATTGCACGCTAAAAGGCAGAAAGCGGATCTGATGAAAGAAATGGATTGAAAGAAGGATGGACAGTGGAAGGAGCCGGATGGACGGACACCCTGAATGGATGAGCCGATGGACAGGAAACGGAGCGGATGGAAGGAAGACGGATGGAAATGGAAGGATGGAATGGAATGGATGGAAGGACAGTGGAATGGAAAAGAGTGGACGGATGAAATGAGACGAAGATGGATGAAAATGGAAGGAAGGACGGAATGGATGAGGACGAGGAATGGACGGATGGATGGAATGGATGGATGGAATGGGGATGGAATGGGGATGGATGAGGACAGGAGGCCCGGAAGGAAGGAAATGGAAAGGAAGGGAAAGGACGGAGGATGGACTGGAGAGAAGGAAGGAGGAATGGAATGAGGAATGGACGGAGGAAGGAGACGAAGGAGGATGGAGGAAATGGATGGATGGAAGGAATGGATGGATGGAAGGAGGGAGGAAGGAAATGGGGGAGAAAGGAGTGGAAGGATGGACGATGGAAAGAAAGGAGGAAAGGAATGGAATGGATGGATGGAGGACGGATGGATGGAGGAAGGAAGGATGGAAGGGATGGAGGAAAGGAAAGAATGGTATGGAATGGAAATGGAAGGAATGGAAATGCATGGCAATTCTATTCTCCTTCTTACCTTTGATGTGTTTGATTTCAAAATCAAATTCGCTAATGAGGGGCCATCCATCTAGCTTGTCTAGTATTGAGCTTAAGTTGATCAAACAAATACCGTAATCCATGCTGATTCATTATGCAGTACAAATTTCTTCCTGTGGAGGCCTCCACATTTTTACATGGCACTAAGGGAAGGTTAATCTTCTAGATCATGAGTCACATAGTTGACCTCATGTTCATTCACTTTCGACTCATATAGTAGATCACTTCTTCCTTATAAGGACTCCGGTTCTTCATGTGCATCCGCATTAATACAAGGAAGTCACTGGTCAACAAGGCAATTTCAACACGGTGCATGGGTTAGTAGATGTTTCAAGGTTTGAAATCTTCTTCACATTGTTGTGTCCACAAAATTTCTTTTCCCTTCTCTCTGAGGCGTTGGATTGGACAACCAATCTTGGAGAGAAATCTTTATAAATCTCCTATAGTATCCCGGGCCAATCCTGTATTTAGGCTATCTAATGTCGAGACATCCTTTGGGTAGGCTATCTATGATAGACCCGATCTTGTCGATTCATCAAGTACCCCTTCCTTGGACAACATGTCCCAAGTAGTGTATTTGTTTCAGAAAGAAGTCACACTTGCTGAAATTAGCATAGATTTGATGTTCTCTTTAGCACTTTAAAGACAAGTCTAAGCATGTTCTTCATGTTCTTCTCTCTACTCTTAGTAGATTAAGATATCATCAAAGACTAGTACAAATTTATCCAAAAATTTACGAGTACATTGTTCATTAAACACACGAAAGTAGCAGGGGCATTAGTTAAACCAAATGGTACTACCAAAAACTCAAAATGACCATACCATGTCCCGGAAAGCGGTCTTGGCGGGATGTCTTCAATTCTGATTCTAATTTGATGGTATCCCAATTTCAAGTCAATCTTTTGGTACCGTATGGCCCTCCTAACCGATCGAATAGGTCATTGATCCCGGGCAAGGGGTATTTGTTCTTATGGTTACTTTATTGAGTTACCTATAATATATACACAGTCTAATGGTGCCATATTTCTTTTTCACAAATATCCACGTGCTCCTGTGGAGCACTGGTCGAATATAACCCTTATCCATCATTTTCACCTGGTACCGAAAGTTCAACTAATTCAGGCATGGTCATCCGATAGGGTGTTCTAGACACCCCAAGATCGCCCCGTGCAAGTTCTATTGAGAAGTCATCTTCGTAGGCCCTGTGATTTCTCCCCTCGAAACACATCTCTATTCTCGTGATAGGTGATCTTCGTGGTTTGGCGACCTTCGTGGTTTCAACACCATCGCATATATGGACATCCTTTCACAAGATTTTCATTTGCAGGGTTGATATTTTTTCTCACCGAGACCGGTTTTCGATCCCTTGAAGGCTATCCTTTTCCCCTTCTTCACACTCACACATCTCTAAAATTTTATAGTAACACCAATTTGGTTTTCTGTGGGTGGCTTACCTACCCATACCAATCACCGAGATCGTGATATCCCGTGGGTAATACATTATGGTCGCTATGGGGAATTCACCCAACATTAATGGACAGCCTGGTACGGCCTCTTACCGCCTTCTTTGGTGCCAAGTACAATCACTTCCAACCATGAAGTTTGTTTCGTGGTCGTAGCTACACTCCTATCAACGCATTCTAGGGATATATGCAACTCAACCAGGGTCAATCAAGACAGATACTAGATGATTGAAAAATCATACCTTCTAGTTCCACCATCGAAGCTTGGTGGTCACCGGGTTGTCCAAGGTCAGACAAATTGGTAGTGGTAATACTCGCCGCTATCGCGACTGTGGTAGCTTCTCAGATAAGTTATAAATCTTCCTTCGATCAGTCTCCTTCATTGTCGTGGAGGGGATACCGAGATGACTTCCTTTGCAATCCCAACATCTCTTAAGGGTTTTGGTTATTAGTCCAGATCGTATAGTCCGTAAGTTTTATTTCCAAATCACTGAGGGGAAGTTCACCGCAAGATAACTGGCTGAAGTCTTTTCATTCTATGGTTCTTCTTGTAGTTTTAAATCCCTAGGATTTGCTCCCCTTCTTCTAAAATCTCGAACCACTCTTCAAGCTTCAGCCTCCAAGACTTCTGCCTCTCCTCGATGTCCATATTGTTCATGACAATATGTTGCCTTTCTCAGACAGGTCTCTAGGGTCTTTGGTCTTCGCCGACCAATCTGCTCTCGATAATTTTGCAGCCCAATCGATGAAGCTACTGCGGCTCAGCCTTCCTCTCGGCTTTGATGTAGGGTGCACGATTCAATAAGTAGAGGAATTTGCTGACATATTCCCTCCATGGTAAAGTTGGTCTAGTTTGTGCCCATATAGAACTCTTTAGCCTTCGCCGAATACTCTTTCCATTAAATACTCTCTCCCGAAGTACTTCTCAAATCAAGCTCTTTCCAAGACAGGGGTCCCTCCTCGTGGGATTCCTTTCATTCTTAAGGTCTTCCCACCGCATGGAAGCCTTCCGCTCGTATTGAAAGTGGCCACTCGGTCCTTCAGGTTCTCCGAGAAATCATGGACTCTGGAATATTTCTTTATTCCAAGTAGTTAAGCCTCAAAATTTCCTCTCCCTCTCTTTATCTCGGGCCAAGGAGGGAGGTTTGGCCTTCTAAATTCTTCACCAGGACTCTTAGAAGTCTTTTGCTTCTTCTCGCTTTCTCAAGTGAATAGGAACCGGCCTCCGCCAGAAGAATCTTCTGAATCAATCTGCCTTCTCGGAATCATCCGGCATTGGTCCCACCGGGTGGACCTTCTAGATGTGTTTCAAGCAGGGTTCTCACACCGTTCTACTTAAGTCTCAAACACGATTTACTGGTGGTCGTGAGAAGCTCTCGCAAAGAGAACGGTATACATTAATCTCAGTTTTGTTTTTCTTGCTCATCATCCTTTTCAGCGATCGCCTGCACTTTCTAGTAACTCACCAAGAGACTCCCACCGCCCCTAAGTCCTCAGCCATTTATTTTCATCGACTCTCGGGTTGCTAGGGAGCTCTCCCCAATTCTTGGTGAGTCATTTTCATACTCTACGCTGGTAGACTCCCTATGCCACGATGGTGCCATATTAGTCAAGTGTTAAATACATTTGATAATCTGGGCATAATTTCATAATTATTTCAAATGCACAATAATAATGTCAAAAGTCTATATTCCAAGTTTTTAATCCTCAACAAGAGAGTTAAGTCAGGGGACTACTCCTCATAGAAGTGTCTCGAACAAGGTTTATAAGAGACTCATGCATGAGCCCAATCAAGAAGAGTGTTGTAACCATGCTCTGAACCAATTTGTAACACACCCACGAAATTCAAATTTTTATGTCCCCCTATTTTACCTTCAACCCCAAATAACTATGGAGGCCGCAGTCGGGTTCTTCTCCGCTCCCACCATCTTAGGCCATTCCACTCTCGTAATTTGAACGAAGGCCATTTTTATTTCGGTATACGGGTTAACCGTGAATATCTACATGTCTGTCACCCCCAACCAAGCCCGAACGCAATCCCCATATATGATGGATTCCCACGCAGGCTCACGGGATGGCCAATAGGAATAAACCCTCATAAGGGATAGAGAATTTACCAATGGGAACAAGCCCCGCCGCGCGTTTGTGTGTAGTACAGGTGGCGAGAGAGGGAACGGACACGAGTCAGCCTCCCCATTGTGAGGGGTCTCCACTTCACATGCCACTATTCCGACCCCCCACTAAAGGGTAATGGTGCGGGGTTCGAATCTGCCTTTGCGCTGCTGGATCATGTTGACTCACATATCAACTGCTAGAGAGTTTACCGCCCACTCCGGACTCGCTAAAGGCGTAATGTACCGTGGGCTCTTCGGAATGGAACTCATCAGATCCGACGGTGAAATACCCGACCGCCACCGCTTATCCTAAAGCATAACCATCGCCCGGTTTAAGGTAACGCTTTATTCCCTCATCTAACGGTCAATATAAATCTGGATCCTCCGCCAGCACTTCCTCCGTCCATCGTTATTTCCTGCGCGGGTCGGATATCGTCAGGAGTTCGCGATTAACGCTGCAATCATACCTTCATATACACACCTAACTCCCGATGGTCAACGGTCAACACTTTCTCTATCGGAGATTTCCCTACCGGGAAATCATGATAAAATTTCATATGATTCACTTACACGGGAATCCCCAACCTCAACCCCGATATGCTTCCCATCAGACACCAGCGCATCGCGTCCCACGCCACATCACTTCGATTTCATAATGGATTGCTAATCCACGCCGCATGACTCTTTTGACGTCGAGGAACCTCGATTCGAACGGGCTTGTAAACCCCGGTCGCATGCTGCCACACTGCCCTCCACTCGGCTTATCGGGAAGTCGCGATTCGGAATCGGTTCGCACAAGGTCACCGCTGCATCTTTGCTCCAACCTCGAACTCGACTTCTCGATCCGCCACGCGGTTCCTCTCCGATGATCGACATCGCTTTTAGTTCGAAGTCAAATGGGAATTTAACTCGCGATTTCACCAGGTGTAGAACTCTCACCTTATCGTCCCTAACTAAACCTCCCGAAGTCCGATGGACATTGGTTCTCCAAACTTGAAATCACGGGCTATCTCCCGCGCAAATCCTCCACGATCAGACGGTCCTCAGGATTTCAAATTTCATCGAAGTCACCGCCACGATTCTCTCTTACACTGAGAATCTCCGAATTCTAAGTTTCTTGGTTCAAAACTCTCCTGTGCCCCGCCTAGGATGCTTTACAAGGAACCGCCTCCCGCTTTTAGGCTCGACTCTTTAGAGACTTCTCACGTTCTTCCGCTGTTCAACCTCCAACAACTCTCTTTCAGCGTCGCCTGCGTTACTTTCAGTAATCAAATGGTTGTGAATGACTATGGTTCAATCCGACAAGATCTCACTCCGTCAACTTATTTGTCGGATAACACTATTGTCATGGGACCTACACAGGACCGTTCCTCCTCAAAAAGGGTTAATAAGGCTTACGCTACCGAACATCCTCAATTGATTCCGGGTGAATCTTTCCACGGAGGGAATCTCTCGCGGATTAGATCCCACCGGGTCATTTCCGGGAGTGGATAAAGGAAGACAACTTCCGAGAGCCGCTTGTGGGCATGGTTAGCTTCATTTATTGACATAATTCGTGCATGATATCCTTAGTGATAAGCATATATCAACTTATTCATATCAAACATAACGCGACACTCTCATGCTGCAAATCCTGTAATTTCACAGCTCTATGAACTAATATCTACTTCTTATCATCACTTAATACACAGACATTTCTTCACAGGAAAACATGTACAACCCCACAAGTCTATGAACATATGTGACACCATATATATTCCAGCGCATTATGAGTAAAACACTTATCGGAAGTAAGTTCAACAATGGATCGGGATCGCCGAGAGGGTGCTCGCTTCCACCCAACCATAGCCTCAACGACTGTTGATTTACCACTAGCCACTTCGAAATGACGATCTTTCATCATATCCCCGACCGCGCTTCCTTTCCCCGTTTCCTTCCAAAGGTTCCAAGAGCGGTTGTTGCAATCCTTCCTCCTCCTCGACATCACTACTCGCTGTGAGATTAAGCCGTAGTTCTCGCTTCCTCCTCATTAATCGCTCATCCATAATTTTATCCTCTCACAGGTTGTTGTGGTGACGAGATTCCTCACACAGTCATGATGGCTCTAATGGATACGCTCACCTCCCCATCCCTCATCAAGCCATCAACCCACCGCATACATTTATTTCGGCTCCAGCGAGCCGCTTTTGTGCTGGAGTCCAAATACGGTATTCCACCTCCTTGGTGGAAGTTAACTTTTTCAAGGCGCCCTCCACCACCATCATGGTCTCTTTTCCGCGACATCCCTCGCCAGTTTCATAATTCAATAATAATATTGTACCCGTCATTTACATTCACACTTCTTGCGGTGTCCATTTACATCACATATTCATACTTATGAGTTTTTCCATAGTCCTGGCCGGTTTAGTTATATTTACAATCTGAGGGAAATGAGGGTGTTATTACGGTTCGTGGCTTGGTGTTTCCAAAATGAAAAGTGTTCGCACTGGACGAAACCTCGTATTCGCTGCATACCATCTCGCCTTCGATTCCTGCAGTATTTAATGGTCAAACGGAGTCCGTGATGGAGAAGATATACATATCACATTTGTCCTGGTGACGTGAGACATGTGTATGTGTGTCTGCATGTGACACGCTGGAAGCACCTCGAGACGACACGCGGCAAAGTTCGCATTGTGACAATGGCGTTTCGTGTAGTGACACGGTCGTGAAGATTTGGTGCATTTTTGTGCACGACTGACCATCTCAGGTGACATCGGTCACTAGAAGGGTGACATCGCACATGCCGAATGACGTACATTGACTGACCGCATCGCGAGTCGACGCGCGATGACGGGCGAATCAACGATGGAAACGCGACATATCCTAGTTGGTTGACGGATGAACTGATCGGTCGACACGCAGCATGTATCGCTGATGTGGGTATGCCACGCGTCACTCACGCACGCAGTAACTCCGTTTTGTCAATTTGGTTATGGTTTCAAAATTTTTGGGGTCGACCGGATTCGAATCGGTGACCTCTCCCTATGCCAAAGTTTTCATAATCTCGGACTTGCCAACGCGCCATTGTATTGGTTCTTGGTAGTTGTATGGGTTTAACAATATTTAAATTTGTTTATTGTTTAAACGAAAAGGGGGTCGGGCCGCTTGTAGTTCCCACTGTAGAAGCCATTGGTTCATTATATTACATGTGACCCCATTTTATGTGTATGCACGAAGCGCGCAGGGGGTAATACCAATGTTATAACCCGCGGTCGTTTGGATAGCTAATATGACCGTAAACTCTGTTATATGGCGCACGGTTACCACCGTTATACCAACGGTTATATGCATGTGATCGCAGTTGGGCGCGGTTAAACAGTTCTATAACGGTTAAGCCATGGGGCATGTGATTACGCCATGCGACCGGGTGTTAATGCATTTTGGGGCCATTTGCATTAACAAAGCATGATCAAGCTTCAAGGCCGATAAAAAGGAAAAGTAGCACTTATATAATCACTATATTATATGGTTAAAAGTGGGTTTTATAACCATTTTTGTTAATTTAAATGTAATTAACCCATTATTAATGATTTTGGGGGTTATTAGACATTTTAAAAGCCTAATTCTTGGGAGGAAGTTAGAGATTGAAACCAACTTCTACCATATAACTGTCATTTTGAAGCCATGGGGATAGCTTTGAGAGCATTCGGGAGAATAGATGTTGAGGATAAGCCAAGCCAAAGCCGTACTTGAGGCAGGGAAGCCGCTGAGGAGGAGATGCTGTCGGACAACTTCTGAGAGCTCGGGACATCCGCTTCAGGTGGCTGCCATATATGCATCGGTTCTAGAGATCCGCACACCAGATCAGTCTTAAAGCCATTCGACATTGTAATGATGTATTGTTGAGCTTTCAAACAGAAATAAAGAAGCCTCCCCCACGTAGTAGAAAAGTGCCCTGAGACGAGGGCAAAGTTGTGCCGGAACTCCTGCTATCAAACTGTATTATGGTTTGTTTTTTTTCATTGTATTTCAGATCTGCATATATTTATATGGCTGTATAATTTCTTTTCTCGCTCTTTCCTTAAGTTTCTCAATGGTTAATTAATGCATGCAAATAAAAACTCCACCATAAGTCATCCGAAAACTCACAGATCATAAGGTCCATTAAGTGGTTGGTACTCATTAGTGATAAGACCACAAGAAGTTAGGGTTTTGCTAGAGATAAACGATTTATAGTGCTAGTAGGATATGTAATGATTTTCCATATGTTGTTATTGTATTGGAGATATGCTCAAAGGATTTTGACCCCTTGAAGAGAAGGTTCGTGGATATTGCTTTCTTTTTTTTGGATTATCAATACAAGTGTTATATTCTACAAGTTCTATATCATTGTCTCTCTCATTTACTTTTTTGTATCTTATATTTATTGAACTATTGCCCAATAATCATTGTTTATAGTCGGTTACACATCACAAGTGGTGAAAGTTCTTCCCCTGTGCTACACATGTCTGTTGTTTTTTTTTTTTTCTCAATATTTAAATTTTTATGTTAGAGACATGTTTTGGTGTCTTTAAATAACATTAGATTTGTCATTCAACAGGTAAACTTGCATCTAGGGAAGAATAGACTCAAAAAATACAAGAGGAATCATTTTGTTGGACACCCTTGTAAACCCTTTTGGTGCCCCTTCGAGTAGTACTGCATTTTACACTACCTATAGATATAATCTCAATTTCATGTACCTTTGGGTATATTAGAAGCCCCCTAGGTGCACCTAAAACTAGCCTTACATAAGCCTCTTGGCCATCGACCCATCTTGTTGCTATAGTATATCAAGAAAAACACTTGGGGAGATCACTCTCACATATCATGGAATTGGGTAGTATGGCTAAGAATATGGTATATCCTTTGTAGTTAGTGCTATGAAATATTTAACCAATTAATGTTGTTGGAAACTCTCAAGTATATTAGAGATCTATATCATGACACTCCTTTGTCCTTGGGATCCTTCAAATACAACCTTTTAGAATGCATAGCTGATTTTTTTTTTTTGCTAGAATATCAAGAATTTGTGAGTTCCTTGCACCACATTGATCGTAGTGGTATAGCTCTCAAGTAACATGTTTTTGTATGGACCCAATCACACTATTTAAAATTGTGGGTGACCTATCTTAAAATCCTCCTTGGGAAGTGTTGATCGCATTGGTATCACTCTTTGGTAATCCTTTGAGTGAACCCTAGTGTCCCATGCCCTTTACTAAAAACATAATCATGGGCAATCAATTCACTAAACTGTAAAATTTGGTGTCCTGTATTGACTGATAACTCCCTTAACGAAAATCCAACCTAGATGAACTAAAACACCAAGTCACTTAGATTTGATCCTACCTACCTAAAGGATTGGAGGAGAAGGAGTATCAAATAGATCTCACAAATGAGAAATCCTCCATAGGTGGAGAGCGATGGATTAGACCACCATTTCATGATAACAATATGTAACACCAATTTCCCAAAGTAGATATGAACAATTTTGATGGATTTGACGCCACCAATTGGGTTACCTAGATGGAACACTACTTATTCGTCCATGCTATTACTAGTGAGAGGATGAAACTTAGAGTGGGGGTATTATACTTGTATCAAGAAAGATATAAATGGTGGAAACAAAATAAGAAATCCTATGGGGGGCACATTTCCTAGAGCTAGTTGGTGAAATCCATCTATGCTCATTTTGAAAGAGGCACTCAATATTTGGGATAGCTAACCAAGTTGTGCCAAATGTCATAGTATAAGACTTTATAGTATCCTTCCAACAACTGACAATCTACATAGAGGGCTCGACTGTTTTTCTAAATAATGTTTCATTAGTGATTTTTAGAAGGAGGTTACAACACAAGTCATGTTGCAAAACCTAGATACTTAGTTGGAGACCTCTCAAAGAGATATAGAAGCATAGATTGTGGTAAATGCATAGGCCAAAAATCCTTCTTTTATTTCCTTCTCTCATCCTCCTAAGTCATCTACGAACATCTCCCCCCACCCCCTTAAACCTTTGAGGGTCCACACGCTGACCTAGAGGGAAATTATATAATACCAATTCCTCAAACTCTATTATAATTGTGATGAGAAGTATTTCAAGGGGAATAAATGTAAGGAAAAAAATTATTTCAAATTGATGTCAGCCCCTTTGACTAGCTTGATGACATTTTCGATGTAACCCCTTTAGAGTTGGAATTAAAGGAACCTATAGATACTCCCTAGGAGGAAATAATCATGTAGTGTTTTTGTGAGGAACCCCAAATTTCCCACCATGCTTTATTAGGAATTTCATCTCCTGGACCTTGAAGTTGGTTGGATACATTAAGCAATGAAAGGTGATAGTTTCAATTGATAGTGGAAACACCTAATATTATATTCATTAAGAGAGTTGTAGAAGAAACCCATTGTTATGTCCACGCTGTGCACAAATTTTAAATTATGATAGCCAATGACAATATGATGAAATGTGGTGGTAAGTGTGAGAATTTAATACTTCAAATGGGAGAATATCAACTCAAATCCCCACATGTTAGCTATTGAAATGGGTGGTTGTGATGTAATACTAGGAGTAGAATGATTAAAAACATTATTAGCCTTGTTATGACAGATTTCGAGGATTTGTACATGAACTTCACTAAGGAGGGCCATAAGCATGCCCTCAAGGGGCTCCAATCTATATTTCCATTAATTATTAGCTCTAACCATATGGAAAATCTCTTGAACAAAGGTCAATCTAACATTATTTCCCAATTTAATTCCATCTATGTTACACACAACCTTACATAGGAATTTCACCCCAATTTTTATTTGGTTTTGACTATCCATTAGTTGGTATTTGAAGCTCCTCATGGCTTACCCCCTTCCCATGGTGAGCATGATTATGTATTCCACCAATTTCAAGCAGTCAATCATCCAATGTACATCCTTGTAAGTAGTCTTTTACCCAAAATAATTAAATTGAAAATATTAATCAAGAATTGTTGTAGGAGGCTATTATCCATCACATTACTAGCCCTTACTCATTCACAATTTTTATGATAGAAAATAAATAAGGAAATTGGTACATGTGTCATATTTTTCATTCTCTTAATAAATCAACCATTAAAGAAAAATTTCCCATCCCAATTATTGATGATCTCTTGTATGAGGTTCATGGAACTAAGTTTTTTCACTAAACTAGACCTTTTCCCAAGGCACCACCAAATCATGATGAATGAGGTTGAATTTCCTAAGATGGATTTCCACACACAAGAATGAGTTTGGGATTTTTTAGTGATGCATTTTGGTCTTCATGTTGTCTTGCTAGCCTAACTATATAGTTAAGGGATCTCTTTTTTCTCACCCAAGTGGAAAAAGAACCCAACTGACAGTCGGAAAACCCGCACGGATGCAGAAATGGTGCATTGATGATTTTGGACAGGCTTCAACTACTTATGGGGTGGAGTGTATCTCACCCATACCAAAAATATCCCTAAAATTCCACTTAGGGATCATTGAAAGGGATGGGAGGTACATTTAAAGAAATCCCATTCACATTTGAAACTAGTTTGGAAAATGCTTTCCATCCTCCTATAAATAAAGGGCCATTATATGCAAAAAAGAAGAAGCAATTTGAGTATTGTTATGCTATTCAATTTGTCTTTGAGAAGCCATATTTCTCCTAGATATATTTGAGCATTCTTAGCAAGTGTTGCAACTCTCTCCTCTTGAGAAGTTCAACTATCAATTCTTCACCATTGCATTCTCATTTTCATCCATTGTTAGAAGAGAGAAAGATTTGTATTTGGGGACTCAATAGCCTTCCTAAGGAGGAAGAGGGGACTCATAAGTTTCCACATGTAATATCCCTCGGCCGAACCCAAATGTAAATATAATCCAACTATATTTAAGCTAGTGAGTTGTTTAGACATCAATTTTGTAATACACGTTTCATGTCATGGTGCACACATATACTGCGCAGTAAAGGGATGTAATGTGCACATTTCTGAATACCATGTGCAATAACTAAGGTGTGCGCAACCTTAAATACAAAGGATACAAAGCGTAGTAACTAAAGAGCACACAACCTCGAGGTCAACGGATACCGCGCGCAGTAACTAAAGTGCGTGCGATATTAAGGTCAATGAACCTTTGTGTATATAATATGCATTATAGGCTGGTGAGCCAGTATTATAAGTCAGAATGCTTATGTCTTGGAATTAGGCCAACGCGCCTAGATGTTAAAGGCTAGAGCGCCTATTTTTTATATATCTCATGATTAATATAAAAATACATCGTTGCGCATAGACCAACCACGATAAAAGAGAAGGGGGACTAGATTCCACCAAATAGGGAAAGGGAGGGCCTAAAGTTAAGAACAGGGCTAAGCTAGAGAGCTTAAAGCTGAAAATAAATATTATATTAATATTTCTTAAAAACATAAAGTATGGATAATTAATTTATCCTAAGTCCTAAAGTAGGGGACAAGTGTATTAGAGTAGCTTCCAACATGACAAGTGTCAAGCTGGATACATGCATACTTATTGTCAAGACTTAGTTCCTTTGGGGGGAATCGACCATTGTGAAAAGGGGAATCGACCATTGTGAAAGGGGATCGACCATGGTGAAGAGGATAATCTTACCATATTTTAATTTGACTAGAGAACCAGTATCCACGATACATTCTGTCAGTCCTTGAGCTACCTCGTATCTTCCTACCACCGTACCTAGACCAGATTGATATATGTTCCTGTTGGTATACCTGTCAGCTTGGGAGCGGGATTGAAGAGGCGGGTTTTTAGGCCCGTGAGCAATTCTATGAGTGAGGTAATTGTCAAGGATCGATTTCCTGAAGGTGATAAACTACGACTACAACGCTTTGAGACTTTAGGTCCGACCTGTTGTTGAAGCCCTGGAAGGGAAGTGGGGCAGCCGAAGGACTGTTGATCAGAGAAGGGGCACACTTCCTTGTGTGGGACAAACATGTGGGGAAGGAGAGGCTATAGGATATGGTTGAGTGAACACCTGAGAGGGAGTCTTTCCGATTGACTGTGAACCTTTAGCTGAGTTAGGAATCCATTTCTCGGGTGGAGTCTAGTCCCAGCTCGGGGGTGACTCACTGTTGAGAGTGATGAACAATGTAGTCTAAGGTTGGGAGGTTCGTGGATGGTCTGCATGCATTTGGTGACATTATTACCAAGATAAGTACCGGTTATGTGTTGAATTCCATGTTGCATTGTCATTTATGTGTTATTTTATGGGTTGTATTGCTTGTGTGAGCATAACTATCCGTATGTTTAAGGATATACCCTGTATACGCTGCATGTCTGTGTTCACTGTTAAATCAGTCTAAAAATCGTATATTTTACAGAACACAATTGTTTGTTTATCTTTTATATGTGAAGCTTGTTGGTAGCCAATACACTTTTTTCTAGTATCTTATAAGATGCCTACACCAATGTTTTGCAAACATCATTTTTTCGTCGCAATTTTCTAATGAACAACATTTTCATTTCTTGCGACATTTGCACATGTGCCTCCATTTTGGTTTCACGACTGTAAGCATGAAAACTTCGCCTTTCGAAGTCACATTGAAGTCATTATTTGAACTGCCAATATCTATTTTGTCGATATGCCTATTGCGCTTACCTTTTATTTGTCATTGTACGACTGGCAGGTGCTCATACTTCGATTGATTGTGTAATTTGGTTTTATTGAGTTTGTAAGACATTTAGCATTTGGACTCGCATTTTATTTGACCCACCTAACCATTGATTTCATGAAAATGCATAGGGGTTATGATTAAATTTTATATATATATGTCTTTTGATATAATCCTTATGTTAATGTTTTCATAACTATTGGCTTGTCATTATATGAATACCCATTGGCACATTGGTTAAACGAT
This sequence comes from Picea sitchensis, assembly GCA_010110895.2. NCBI lineage: Eukaryota > Viridiplantae > Streptophyta > Pinopsida > Pinales > Pinaceae > Picea > Picea sitchensis. The sequence goes on along the minus strand of SNQJ01S0045409.1, from coordinate 48,113 downwards.
TAATATGAGTGAAACATTGGTGCATGGTTAATTATTTGGTTTTGGTTTCAAATTGAGTATTTGATGATTTAAACATTATGGCATAACGTTTTGATTGCACGTGTTGTTTATACACTTACCATTGTTTCATTGGTTAGCCAAGCAACATGAGTTTTTGAACTATGCTATAGTGGGTTGAACAACAATGATAGGTGACAGTTGTACTTCGGTAATAAATATTATGCATGGTAGACTCCACCACCTTCGAACGATGGCATTTATGCCTGTCCCTTATCCCCGTTCACTTCTGTTAGCTTGGGTAGCTCTGCCCCTGTGTGTGTTATGATACAAACCCTCGACTTACCATGTGCTCGGCTCCATGGCACCATTAGTGCGGATAGAGCCGAATGACAACCAAGCCTTGTTAATGTTTGACAATGCCAGGAAGGACCTGGAGGCTAACGGTTGGCTCGCCTTCGTGCAGAGATTTGAGGGTTTTAACTTATGCGTGGCACAACAATTCGCTTTAACTTTCGATGGTTGTAGAGCCAAGGTGGGTGATATCCAGTTAGAAATCGATGAGGGGTTTATCAATTCTGCTACAGGGTTACTTGCCACAAGACAATGTTGGTTCAAAAATTGTAGGGTAGAAGAGGTTTCGTGGCTACTGCTGTTTCTCTCGCGCAAAGTCACCTCTTGTGACAAAGGTATGCCCATATCTATGCTCAAACCACGATGGCACGACCTTTTGATGCTAGTCAAGCAGTTCATGACCTGTGAAGGTTGATACGGACTTGTGTTTCTCTACCACCTACGTTTGCTAATGAATTTTATAGGGTACCCGGTAAACATGCCTTTCTACTTTCAGCGCAGCTTATATAAAATGTCGAAAAGTTTTAAAAGGCGGAAGGCTGACAGCAGCCTGTTCCACCATGGGCTTATTAAACTTATCGTTGTTTATCACTTGAGTTTACATGGTGATAGTTGGAGATCTTTCGTTGCTCGGAATGGTTTCGAAGACCCAAACCCTATACAGGTTGACAAGCTTGTAGTGAGTGAAGTCAAGGTTGGACCACCCATGCCCTTTCATATCCTATTTCCTACCCCTAAGCCTTTGGTCGACCCTCCTATTGACTTACCAGACATCAGAACTGAGAAGGCCAAGGATATTGAAAAACCTGTAAGCAAAAAGCCTAAGGCAAACCCTACTGCTAATGCCAAGGGTAAAAAGAACGCATGGCTTATTTCAAGGATGACCAGGAACAAACCTAAACACTCTGTTGAGTCAAAGCCTATCGTACTAAGTGAGGATTCCGACTCCGACATAGAATGTTTTTTAGCCGATGAGTATCCTTACTCGCAGGGTTTATGCCCTGAACCACCTTATGATTTCGTGACGAATCTTCCCCCTTGCCTAAAAGATAACCCTGGCTACCCTGGTATTAAGTTTCCTAAAGAAACCTTCAACCACATGTCCAAAACCTCGGCTTCTCTTTCAAAACCCACACAGCCGTCCTGTGAACAATGCGATTTATGGTTGGAACGATACTACATTGATGTTCTCCTACTCCAAACGAAAATTCAATCGCTGGAAGATCAAATTGCAGTATTGATCAATCAAAGAGATAAGCTCCAAGAAACTGATAAGAAGCAAAAGACGACCGGCTCCATCCTTTTCAAGAATGTTGAATCAGCCACAACCGTTAACAACTCCAAATTGGCATGACCAAACCGTCTCGTCGCTGTACAGGTATGATTTTGATATCGTTTTAAGTTTTGTGAGTCACCATGAGTAATATAGTATTTGGGATTTGGTTCTCGAATAGCTCTGTTTGTATTTCGAAATGGTTTTCTCATAATGTGTTCATCCTGTATACATTTCGCTTTGCTAAAAATAAACGAAATTTCGTTTTGAATATATGATCTAATCATTCCCAGTATAACCATCTATAGATTTTTATTCAATTTGAATGGTTCTCGTTTGGATCTAATTTCATGGTTTGCTTGATTGAGTTAACGAAGTTGATGATTCGCTTTCAATTCAATTCGTTTTGTATCCACTCCGAACAGGAAGTTTTTCATGCTCAATTTAGAATACGATCAGGTTTGTATTTGATTTTGTTATGATTCATATGCTGTGATTGGTAAACGATTTCAATAAATTTGGTTGTTACGATACTGTCTCATGCAATGTTCTATATTCGATCGTTTCCAAGTTAGGAAAAATCGCGGATTGGTAAAATCCATTTCAACAAATCGGTTGTTAATGACATCGCCTCATGTAATGTTCTATATTCATCAAGCTTCCAAGTTAGAAAATAACTCGCTCTCAAACAATACTCTCACTTTAATCCTCCACAAAATATATCTATGCCCGAATCATGGAACAGTTTCTATCCACGACAACTTTGTTAAACCTCTGTCGTTTGATTCACCTAATTGGATAGTGGTATTTTAGTTATTTGATTGGTTTTAAGGAATTGCATTAGTATAATAAAATAGATTTGATTACAACTCGCTCTCAAACGAATTTTATTAACTCAGCTTCGGACTTGTCTCATTCTCGTTGGAATTGTGATGAGGAAATTCAGAATAATCGTTTTCAAATGCATTCAAGAAGTGATCTTGTGATGATTTTGTCTCAGCTTCCATTTGGTTAATAAATAAACGATCGGTTATCTATTGTGAACTCCTCAAGTATTAATTGATTGATCCTCACATTTATTTCTCAGATGAAGATAGTTATGAGTCGGTTATGGTTTAACTCTCTCACGGCCTAGATCATCGTATGACAATACATTCATAACGATTTGAAATTGATCATGTTCGATTCAATCACATCTCCTGTTGATAAGACAATATAACAAGTGTTTGCGATTTGATTATGTGGATTTCGATTAGATATCAAACGATTGCATTTCTGTTCCATATGATTCTATCACCCGACTTTGTAGTAATAAACCAAACAGAAGTACCCGCAGACTGTAATCAACCTGGGATCGACATTGGTCTTGTTTGATTTCAAATGGAATAACGATTTCAATTTGTGAATTGTTTTCAAATAAGCTATTGGATGTTAAATTGAATTTAATTTTAAAAAGGTTTTCAATCGATTTCAATGCTGATTATGTGTCTTAATTAGATTCATCTACAGAATCAAAGGATTTTGTAGCTTGTTTATAGAATTAGATTTTTATTATTTTATTAATAAAAGATCCTCGCTAACTTGTTCATTTTTGACCCTTTCGTGAATTCGAATTGCATGGGACTTGATGGAAAATCTAGGGGATATTTGAGTGTTTTAGTTTCTTATTGTAGTTTCTAGTTTAGTTAAACTTGGGATATCTTCCCGTGATTTCATGTAAACAGCTTTTCTGATAACTTCCATGTAGGAGGTTTTACCTCAAGTGGAAAAACTTATAAATACTTATTATTTTTTGTAATAAGGGATCATCCTCGGTTGTGGGAGAAACTGTGATTTCATTATGGATATCTAATAAGGACTGAGACAAAAGTTGATGTTCTCATACAACTTTCAATTTTCATAATATCAATCTTTTGTTCCATGTTTGTTTATCAATTTGCATTAGATTAGTGACTACTTTAGCTATCATTGTCTTTTGCATAATGATATGTATTAATTAATGTATCATCCATATCTGATTTCTCCCATTACTTAAAAATACACCAGTTCTTGATTCATTTATGAATGATAGATTTCTTCTTCATCAATTGAATTATTTTGTATAAACTTCCTTTGCATGTGTTTCTCTAATTGTGGAGATTTATAAATCATATGATTGTTGTGGATATTGTATGTCCTCTTTGTTTGTCCCAGAATAAAACTTAAAGAGAACTCTATCAGTTTCTTACCAACTTCCTCGATTATTCTGCAAGTTTCTCCTCCATCAGCCTTTAGGAAGATCATCATACACAGGACAACTGAGCATTTCTCCGTGCCTCCATTTTGTGATTATTTCCTTTATAGGCTCTTTGGTATACTATTAGTATTTTAGTTAGTTATATTTGTAATTTAGATTAAGGATTTAGTTTAGTTATTTTTCCTCGCTTCATTTCATTCATAAAATTATAACATCGAATAAAAACATCTTTCCTGCCCATGCATCATAAGTGAGTTTCTCTAGGCCTTATTTAAATATGCACCAGGATATTGTACATTTTGTGAATAAGCTATATCAGCTATAGCCAGATAGCCATTCAGTTAGTAGTTTGTATAGTATTAGTTAGTACATTGTATATATAGAATAGTTAGATTAGTTTAGTACGTTTACTAGTTAGTTTTAATTAGATTAGTCATTAGCTCTGTTTTATGTAGTTTTAGTTAGATTAGTTAGTTTAGAATAGTTTTTCATTTTTGTTTTCTTAGGACCTTAAATCAGCTAACGGAGCCGGCTTACACCCATCGTGGTGGTTAATTCCAAATGGCTTGGGTTATTAGGACAACCCCGACTGCTCCACTCTTCCAGCTTGATCTGACGCATTAATTTTTCCCTCACAACAAATGGTGCTAGAAGGAGGGCCTCGAACTTAATTAATGGCACGAGGCGGTCACAAGACTCCTCCACCCCTAATCGCTCACCAGAAAGTGACTAGAATCCATTCACGATAATATTCCCTTCAAACAAAAAAACTACTTCAACCGACGATCCAAATATCACCGGAAAGAAGTAACCCCTAATCCTAAGACATGTGGTGACATACAATTTTATATTGTCCGCCGATCTCTTATTTAAACACATAGTGCCTTAGCTCGCTTGAGGCAACCAACGTCCGTGGGGTCAACCTTTGTATTTATCTGATATCAGAGAACAATTAGGTGGATACTTCAACCTCATCATAATCCTACGTGATTCAAACCTAACTCACTGGCAGAGGATCTATGATACCTCCTTCACCTCCTCCATCATCTCCTTCCTCTTCCGGAGAAGATTCCTCCCACGGAAGGCAATCCACCTTCTCGTCCTTCCACACCCACTACCCCAATGGAAAATCAGGACAACCTTGTTAGACTCCTAGCTTGATCAGATGTCAGGCTGCACTGAGCTCAAAGACTTTACCTAAACACCCTTAGAAATGGCTTCCCAAATTTGACTCTCACTCAAAACAGATCGATGAAGATCACATTAAAAGTTTATGTTAGCCATTAGACTACACAATGTTGAACATGAAGACATAGTATATAGACTTTTTCCATACACATTCAAAGGTAATGCTTCTACTTGGTACTTTTCCCAACAACCCATACCATCGCAGTCTTGGGAAAGTTTGAGTCATGCTTTGAAAATTTGGAGACGGTAAACCTCGAAGTCCTAGTCATGGATCTTTCTAGCTTTAGAATGAACCTAAAAGAAAAAGTTAAGGACTTTAAATAGAGATTCTGACACTCAAAACCTAATCCTCAAGGATTCCATGCCCGAGTCTTATAGTAGCTGCATTTCACACTAAAGCTTTGCATCAAAGTATATCTATTTGGTTTAAACGATCTAAAAAAGACGTTGTTAGAGGCCTTCTAAGAGGCTACTAGATTGAAAAAGACATTTTTAGTCTTAAAGACTCTTCTAGCACCGAAACAGAGACTAGTTCATCTCTTCTGGGAAAGAAGATCAAATTCTTCCTGCATCTAATTCAATAAAACATAACTCCGAAATCATTTAAAAAACTTAACTAAAGTTGTTCAAAAACTGCCGAATCAAGTTATAGACTTAAAAGGTCAACCAAAGAAGCTTCTCAAGTAAAGGACCCTACAAACCCCTTCGGAAGCCTTTTCCTACCAACCAACCTAATCCAACCCCCGAAGGCCTAAATTCAGAAAGTTTGCAATGCTCTTCAAACAATTCTAGAAGCCCAAGATAATCTCTTGATGCCCCCGAGATCCCCTTCGAGGTAGTTGAATAAGAAATAAGTTCAAGAGTCTTCTCCAAACATTTGACATTTCTCGATAGCATCTTTCAAGCTAACTTCGGTGAAAGTTCACCCTTATAATACTAGGAGTAAGACAACAAAACAAACCTTCTTAATCAAAACACTACAACTTCCAAAGAATCTAAATCGGGCTGAGACTAAATAATAATGTGAACCCCAACTAGATTATGATGTTGTTGAAGTCTTAAAAGTTAAAGGCCAACATTTCTATTTATGTGTTGTTGAAGTTTCCATTTTTGTTACAAAAATGTTGCAAAATATTTTTTTTTTTTTATTAAACATATTTTTGGTAATGGTAACAAGGTTGTGAAAAACAGTCCCCTAAGATCTCCACCAAAAATCCCCGATCCCCTAAGATAAAGGAAGATCAGAAGTTCCCCTGTGAAGTAATGTAAATAATGTAAATAATGTAGATAAAGTAGCTTTAGAAACCGTGGGTAAAAATCCACAAGCTACTACTCTTAGCACTCGCAAGAATGTACCTCCTTTCATATTAACTTTCGAGATATGATAGTTACGCACAATTGTATGGTAGACTGGCGCTATCCAATGTGATGCCATGGTCTACATGTCAGAAGATTAATGCTGAACTCAAACCATCCACTTTAAAAATCATACAACTTTGATCGGACAATGTCGTTATAGGCAAACTAAAGAATGTGCTTTTTAGATTATCGTCTAACCCTGTCTACTGCTATTGATATAATCATAGGATATTCCGTATGTATGGTCTGCTTTTAGCAGGGACTGGTCGAGCAGCTACATGGTTACTTCATGACAGACCGGGTCCCAATTTATGGTTTCCGTGAGAACGGCAAGCCTTAACAAATCAAAGTAAATCGTGGAAAGTGCTACCTAAGTTCACAAATACAGATTTGAACGATCCCAATGAACCATATACACCTTCTCGCTGATTCACCCCAGGTCCAAGGGATGGACACCTTCTTCTTCGAAATTTCATGGTCGAGGCTTCACCTATCATCAATCCGAATGAGGTCCGAGATTGTAGCATGTGATGCGTACCAACAAATTTTTCTACTAAATCCATCTCATTCCTACGTAAATCAAATTTATCTCTTTATTTTGACGGATCAAATTCCAAAGAAGGAGTTGGAGCAGTCACACATCGATCCGGCAGGTAATAAAAAATTGATTGCATGCAGTATTCAGGAATTTGAATGTACTAATAATAATTGTATCATGAGGCTTTACTGCAAGGTCTCATAAAATCTCTAGATATGAACATTCAAACCCTGGTTGTATTTGGCGACTCTAAAATAATGGTTAGACAAGAGATTCTATCCACCTGCCTTTCTCCCAAGATCTCAAAATCTACCTAGCCCCGAGGTATGGAATTTTAATGAATAAAGTTTCGCTTTCAATATAAATTCCATTCCTAGATTAAATAACACGCCGGGCTGCATCTATCAATAATGTAGTTTAAACTTCTTCCTAAGGCTTCGTCTCTAGACGATTCTCCGGGTTGGAGTTGTTGTTTCTCGAATTAACTGGCTTCTCGACAACATCACAAACCGAGAGTATTTGACGATTTATCGAGATTATCAACTTTCGACATGGAAGAAACCTTTCAAGGTGCTTTGATAGATGAACAAACACAAGACGACAATTTGCGCTGATTTCACGGTAATACCACATCCGAGAAATCCTGAATCATCATCATATATGGTAAACTCCATCCCAAAAATCATAGTTAGATTAGAGAAGTTTTATGATTTTGAAGATAAATTTAGCAAGATTCGGCCAATTGGAAAACCAATAGTTCCTCGCTATCTTACGAAAAAATCAATTTAGGGACTAATGAAAATCCTCAAGCAGCATTAACCTAGGCTTGGGATGTTCTCGACAAGAAAAGGTCAGATTTGTTAAATTATTTAAGGAATTTAAGGATTTCTTTGCATGGATGTATGATGATATTAAAACTTTCAACCCTAATATCATACAACATGTCATCCCGATGAAGTCTTCCCCAAACCTTACCCTTCCAAATGTGTAAACCGAGGAAATGCACCCAAAACTAGAACTGACCGTTCAAAAGAATTGAATAAGATCCTTAATGCTAAAATAATTTTTCCTATTAGGTACACTCAATGGGTTTCCAACCTAGTCCCAACCTCGAAGAAAATGGGGAACTGACTGCCAATTTCCGAAACTCCCAATAGAGTTTGATAAAGATTAACTATCATGTCCCACTTCATGGAACGTGATCCTTCAACATGTATCCGGTTCTGAGAGGCTATCCTTGATTGATGGTTTCTATGGATACAACCAAGTCCTAATGTCTCCACCCGCACTAACTCAAAGTTACCTTCCGCACTCATGGGGCACTTATGCTTATCGCAAAACGCCCCTCGATCGATTAACGTTGGTGCCACCTTGCCAAATGGACACGTTTCCCAGGCTTCAATCAACCAAATCACCGCATTCACTTCTGTGACGACGACCTGCCATTCCAAAACAAAGACTCCATCATCCAGCCTCACCCCTGAGCCGCTCTACTATGATGTCGTGAAATACAAGATCTCCTTAAACCCAAAAAAGTCCATCTTTGCAATAGAACAAGGTAAACTACTAGGATTCATTGTGTCTCTGTGAAGGAATGATTATTGACCCAGAAGGACCTGCCATCGCTAAACTCCCCGGCCCCACAATCCAAAAAATCCTACGCCTTCTGTGCTTCATTTCACTGGGTGAGGAGATTCGTCTCGCTTCTCCGATGGTCGTGCCTTTACAAATTTAATTAAGAACAACACCTAATATCACTGGGACCCACGTAGTCAAGCCAATGAAATAAAGAAGGCTATAATAGACTCTTTATCGCCTCTCATGAGCCCCGACTTTCCTCAAGATTTTACACTCTAATACGCTTATTTCGACCGCTCGGCGTCAGCCAGCCCTAACTCAAGAATGTTGAGAATCACAGTACCCACGCTTTATGAGATCTGTTTTCAAAGGTGCTAAACTTAATTATCCGGAAGTTGGTAGATCGACAAGCCTACACCGCTTTTCAGTGTTAGGTTAAACACTTTCGTCCTATCTTTTGAAGTCAAGAAATAAAGTCATTGTTCCCTACCCAACAGTGAGGAACCTGTTGGTGCAGAAGGAACTAGGAGAAAAAAAAGAGCTAATTGGGTCACCTCCTTACATGAGTATGACTTAGAAATCACCCTAGATCAGATTTTGAGAGGCCAAGGGGTTATGTAAGTTGGTGGTTGATTCGAAACAGATAGCAAGAAGATAGTGATATGTCTAACCTAGAACAAAGCGATCAAAGCCTAATCAGTTGCTAATAAAAAACCTTGTTAGTCCTTGGTATGGCGATATTAGGTTCTTTCTCGAACATGGGTCTGCACCTCGTCACTTATACCCCCCTAAGAGAAGAGCCGAGGTTAAAGTCTTACCCCATTTCATTTTGTTAATGGTGTATTGTTTCATCATAATTTTGATGGCGTATTGATGCATTGTCTTGAGAAGGACGAAGCAGATAAAGTCTTGCTAGAGTTGCATGCCGGAGAAGCCGGGGGGTCATTTTGGTGGTGACACCACCGCTCATAAGGTTTTAAGAGCCGTTACTATTGGCCCATTCTTTTTAGGGACGCCCACGCCTTATTCCGTAAGTGTATCATTTGTCAGAAAAGCATTGGGGTGGTTACAAACCACCTTTCCCTTGCAACCCGCTTCGATTCTCCTTTCCAACAATGGGGCCTGATATCATAGGTCCACTAACCCTCCGGCCCTCACAGCCAACAATACAAAGTTTATTGTGATACCCACATATTACTTTTACTCATGTTCAATCTTTTTCATTAAGAACCTGCCAACACCCGCCAGTAACCGGCTTCTTCTAAATTAACATTATCACCGCTTCAAGATTCCCTGATTGCTTAGTCTTTGACAACGCTTCATAATTTTCTTCTCTTGAGATGAGCGAAGTTCCACTTTGGAAAAAGGAATTGCTTTAAGTATTCTTCTAGTTACTACCCCCGTGGCAACGGATTGGCAGAGTCAACAAAACAAGAACTTGATTAAAATTAACAAGAGAACGGTATCTGAGAATAAAAATTAAGTACTACCGCGCCGCTAAAACGCTGGCCATGGGATGATAGGGTAATGCTAAAAGATGCTATAGGTAACTCCCCATTTTTCCTCAAGCTTATGGCGTCAAGCAATTCTTCCACTCACGCTCTTCTTCCTTTGCTTTAGTTGTCACGTAAAGTTCAAGAAGAAGATTGTCCCCTTAGAAAAAACCGGAATTAACGCTTACGAAGCTAGAAGAAGTGAAGAGCCCAAGATAAACGAAGTTAGATCAACATCAACAATTGGTTAAAAGTCGGTTCGATTCTAACTCTGCTCGATAGGAATTTTGAGGTGGTAAGGATCTCACCTTGAAGTGGACAAACCGCATGAGGGAAAGGGAGAACACACAAAATTTCAAACTTAAGTGGCTTGGACCGCTTTTAATTGCTGAAAAGTTGGTCCTAGTTCCTTTCTATTGCAGAATCTTGAAGGGCATCTTTACACCTACCCGGTGAATGGCCAAGCCTTTGAAAAGATACTTTGTTTGATAACAACCCTTGTATTTTATGTACATATTTTTATTTTGTTTATGCTGCTTGCTTTCTCTCGCTTGATTTTGATTCAATTTATCGGGCTTTTTTTTGAAAATACACATACCTGTACTCTGAGCTTTTTAGACAAAGACGATAGAAAATTCTTCACCGGAATAACTTCTGAAAATTTGTACAAAACATCAATGGTATACTGAAATTTATATCCGGTATAGAAAAATTCCATTCTTTAAAAAGAATTTCAATCGATTTCATCTCCTCGAGTAAAGCTTGTCATGATCATCTATTATCTTTTACGTTGTCCCTATTCCAGAAAGGAATGACTCGTAGGATGTCTCCCTATCTTAGGAAGTTGTTTTGTAAATAAAACATCTCCGATCTAAATAGAGGATAGTTCTAAAAAAAATAATTTCATGAGGTCTCGAAATAATAATAATATGTTAAAATATCATGATTTTCAAAGTCAATTACTTCACCTATATATCTATGAAAAACAAAGTAAAATTATTAAGAAGAGTTGTGGAAGTGCTTGTAAACCCACTGGATACTGAATAGGTCTGCTAGCAGCGTAAATGCATGCATGGTACCAAGACAACTTCGCCAAGGTACTGAATGTACCGGGCCGGCACAAGCAATGTCGGGTGTATGAAAATTTGTAAAAAGGAAACCTCTTTAATGTCATTTATTCCGATCCTTTAACTTTAACATGATACAGATGTCGAGTAAGCTAAATGGTAACCCTGGCTGATATATGGACGCTTCATCGGCAAAAGAGTGTGGCCATGCCAACAAGATTGAATATTTTATCTTTAAAATCATGATTTGTTGATCTTAAGGTAGTTATCAGTTTTCATCTTTCGAAACACTACTGGATTAATTGATTAATGATGATGTTTTATACTATTTTATGGTTGTTATTTTGAGTTGAAATTATCTTCGATGTCCTAACCAAAATTTGTTCCTTTTGGCAGAGATAACCGCTTCTACTAGTGTGTCGCCATTGTTGGCGTACCAATACACTTTTTCTAGTATCTTATAAGATCTACACCAACAATGTTTTGCGTAAACATCATTTTTCTTCGCACTTTCTAATGAACGACATTTTATTTCTCACAAATTTGCACATTTGCTCTCCATTTTGTTTTCATCGATCGTAGCATGAAAACTTCATTTCAAGTCAAAGATTGAAGTCATTATTTGAACTGCCAATATCTCTTTTGTCGATATGCCTATTGCACTTACCTTTTATTTGTCATTGTACGACTGGCAGGTACTCATACTTCGATTGATTGTGTAATTTGGTTTTATTGAGTTTGTAAGGCATTTAGCATTTGGAATCGCATTTTATTTGACCCACCTAACCATTGATTCCATGAAAATGCATAGGGGTTATGATTAAATTTTTTATATATATGTATTTTGATATAATCCTTATGTTAATGTTTTCATAACTATTGGCTTGTCGGTTATATGAATACCCATTGGCACATTGGTTAAAAGATTAATATGAGTGAAACATTGGCGCATGGTTAATTATTTGGTTTTGGTTTCAAATTGCGTATTTGATGATTTAAACACTATGGCATAACATTTTGATTGCACGCATTGTTTATACACTTACCATTGTTTCATTGGTTAGACAAGCAACATGATTTTTTGAACTATGCTATAGTGGGTTGAACAACTATGATAGCCGACGGTTGTACTTCGGTAATAAATATTATGCATGGCAGACTCCACCACCTTCGCACGATGACATTTATGCTTGTCCCTTATCCCCGTTCACTTCTGTTAGCTCGGGTAGCTCTGCCCCTGTGTGTGTTATGATACAAACCCTTGGCTTACCATGTTCTCGGCTCCATGGCACCAGTCGTGCGGATAGAGCCAAACGACAACCAAGCCTTGTTAATGTTTGACAATGCCCGGAAGGACATGGAGGCTAACGATTGGCTCGCCTTCGTGCAGAGATTTGAGGGTTTTAAATTATGCATGGCACAACAATTCGCTTTAACTTTCGATGGTTGTAGAGCCAAGGTGGGTGATATCCAGTTAGAAATCAATGAGGGGTTTATCAGTTCTGCTACAGGGTTACCTTCCATAGGACAACGTTGGTTCAAATATTGTAAGGTAGAAGAGGTTCCATGGCCACTGTTGTTTCTCTCGCGCAAATTCACCTCTTGTGACAGAGGTATGCCCATATCTATGCTCAAACCATGATGGCACGACCTTTTGATGCTAGTCAAGCAGTTTGTGACCTGTGAAGGTCGATACAGACTTGTGTTTCTCTACCACCTATGTTTGCTAATGAATTTTATAGGGTACCCGGTAAAAATGCCTTTCTACTTTCAACACAACTTATATAAAATGTCGAAAAGGTTTAAAAGGAAGAAGGCTAACAACAGCCTGTTCCACCATGGGCTTATTAAACTTATCGTTGTTTATCACTTGAGTTTACATGGTGATAGTTGGAGAGATTTCGTTGCTCGGAATGGTTTCGAAGACCCGAACCCTATACAGGTTGACAAGCCTGTAGTGAGTGAAGTCAAGGTTGGACCACCCATGCCCTTTCATATCCTATTGCCTACCCCTAAGCCTTTGATCGACCCTCCCATTGACTTACCAGACATCGAAACTGAGAAGGCCAAGGCTATTGAAAAACCTGTAAGAAAAAATCCTAAGGCAAACCCTACTGCTAATGCCAAGGGTAAAAAGAACGCACAACTTATTTCAAGGATGACCAGGAACAAACCTAAATCCTCTATTGAGTCAAAGCCTATCGTACTAAGTGAGTATTCCGACTCCGACATAGAACGTTTTTTAGCCGATGAGTATCCTTACTCGCAGGGTTTATGCCCTGAACCACCTTATGATTTCGTGACGAATCTTCCCCCTTGCCTAAAAGATAACCCTGGCTACCCTGGTATTAAGTTTCCTAACGAAACCTTCAACCACATGTCCAAACCCTTGGCTGCTCTTTCAAAACCCACACAACCGTCTTGTGAACAATGCGATTTATGGTTGGAACGATACTACATTGATGTTCCCCTACTCCAATCGAAAATTCAATCGCTGGAAGATCAAATTGCAGTATTGACCAATCAAAGAGATAAGCTCCAAGCAACTAATAAGAAGCAGAACACGACCAGCTCCATCCTTTTCAAGAATGTTGAATCAGCCACAGTCGTTATCAACTCCAAATTGGCATGACCAAACTGTCTCGTCGATGTACAAATATGATTTTGATATCGTTTTAAGTTTTGTGAGTCACCATGAGTAATATAGTATTTGGGATTTGGTTCTCGAATAGCTCTGTTTGTATTTCGAAATGATTTTCTCATAATGTGTTCATCCTTTATACATTTCGCTTTGCTAAAAATAAACGAAATTTCATTTTGAATATATGATATGATCATTCCCAGTATAGCCATCTATAGATTTTTATTCGATTTGAATGGTTCTCATTTGGATCTGATTTCATGGTTTTCTTGATTGAGTTAACGAAGTTGATGATTTTCTTTCAATTCAATTCGTTTTGTATCCACTCCGAACAGGAAGTTTTTCATGCTCAATTTAGAATACGATCAGGTTTGTATTTGATTTCATTATGATTCATATGTTGTGATTTGTAAACGATTTCAATAAATTTGGTTGTTACGATACTGTCTCATGCAATGTTCTATATTCGATCATTTCCAAGTTAGGAAAAATAACTCTATTTTCCTAAAAAGAATACTTTCACTTTAATCTTGTGCGAATAATATTCATGCCCGAATCAGGCAACAGTTTTAATCCACGACAACTTTGTTAAACCTCTGTCGTTTGAATCGCCTGATTGGATAGAGGTATCTTTAGTTAGTTTGATTGGTTTTATGAATTGCATTCGTATTAAAAATAGATTTGATTACAACTCTGTTCTCAAACAAATTTGTTAACTCAGTTCGACTTGTCTCATTCTGTTGAATTCGTATGAGGAAATTCAGGGAATAATCGTTTCAAAATGCATTCAAGAAGTGATCTCGTGATGATTTTGTCTGCCCCATTTGGTTAATAAAAAATGATCGGTTATCTATTATGAACTATGTTATTAATTGATTGATCCTATTATGATTTCGTATGAAGATAGTTATGAGTCGGTTATGGTTTAACTCGCTCACGACCTAGATCATCGTATGCCAATACATTCATAACGATTTGAAATTTATCATGTTTGATTCGATCACATCTCCTATTGATAAGACAGTATAACAAGTGTTTGTGATTTGATTATGTGGATTTCGATTAGATATCAAATGATTGCATTGTTGTTCCATATGATTTTATCACCCGACTTTGTAGTAACAAACCAAAACAGAGTACCCGTATCTCTGTAATCAACTGATCGATATTGGTCTTGTTTGATTTCAAAATGGAATAACGATTTCAATTTGTGAATTG
>SNQJ01S0045409.1:6874-19175 GCA_010110895.2 Picea sitchensis | reverse complement strand
ACAGTCCGACGTCCACTGAAACTTCATACCTTTTCTTTGCAAGGAAGTGATTGGGTGTGCTATCTTCGAGAATCCTCCAATGAATCTCCTATAGTAGCCTGCAAGGCCCATGAATGATCTGACCTCTGTCACATTCTTTGGTGTTGACCATTCTCTAATGGCTTCAATCTTCTCGGGTTCCACTGCTATCCCATCTTTTGAGATGATATGCCCCAAATAATGAATTTGATTCTGATAAAATGAGCACTTGCTCAATTTGGCATACAACTGATGCTCCCTTAATACTTGCAACACCATCCTCAGATGATGTTCATGCTCTTCTTCTATCTTAGAGTATATAAGAATGTCATCCAAAAAGACAATGACAAACTTGTCTAAATATTCTCGGAAAACACCATTCATTAAGCACATGAAAACAACTGGTGCATTTGACAACCCAAATGGCACCACTGTGAACTCATAATGACCATACCTTGTCCTGAAGGTGGTCTTGTTGATATCCTCCTCCTTAATTATTACCTGATAGTATCCCGATCTGAGATCTATCTTTGAAAATATCTTTGCATCCTTCAATTGATCAAAAAGATCATCAATCCTTGGCAGAGGATACTTGTTCTTTATAGTCACTTTATTCAACTATCTGAAATCAATGCACAATCTTAACGTTCCAAATTTATTTTTCACAAACAAGACTGGAGCACCCCAAGGTGATACACTCGGGCATATATACCCCTTCTTCAGAAGTTCTTCAAGCTGCATTTGTAACTCCTTCAATTCTGGTGTACTCATTCTGTAAGGAGTCTTTGACACTGGAGTTGTTCCTGGTGTTAGATTTATAGAAAAATCAAGGTCTCTCCTTGGGGGTAGTCTTGGTACTTCCTTGAATAGATCTTCAAACTCTTTCAGGACTGCATAATTCTCCAAATTTGACACCTTTTCTTCAGGTGTCTCCTCCATATGAGCTGCAAATATTTGACATCCTCTTCTATAACATTTCTTCAACTGCAATGCTGAAATTTCTCTAATGGTTACTGCCCTGGGAATTCCTTGCACTTTCCTTTGGTTCCCTTCTTCATCCAAGCAAGTGAATGCTTTGTTATGACGATTCAATAGAGCATGATGTGGGTCCAACTAATCCATCCCAATTAAACAGTCATAGGAACCTAAGGGTAAGATATTCAAATCTGCCTTTGTGTTCAGTCCGTTCATGTCCATGAGACATGACTTAACCATCTCATTAACATTTCTTTTGGTTCCTGTAGCCAACTGTACCAACCAAGATTTTCCATGAATGCTTCTTGGCAATTGCAAACTTTCTACCATCTTAGGATATATATAACTATGACTAGTTCCTGAATCAATTAAAATAGCAATGGTTTGGTTGTTAATCATACCTTCCACTTCAATCATGTGTGACTAATATTCTACTTGCTTGTTATCTAGGGCTGCATAGATCCTTGGCACATTTATGCCCATGTCCTCCACTGTTTCAGCTTGTTGTACATTATAAACAGTCCTTCCTTTTTCACCTCTGTGAGGACAATCTATGAATCTATGATCTCCTTTACAACCCCAACATTGAATAGGTGGTTGCCTTGGCCTTTGGCCTTCTGCCTCTATCGTTTTGGGATCTTTAGAAGTTGGTGGTCCCCATGGACTATTTATAAAGAATGATGGTTTAAATCTTTTCTTTCTCTGATCCACCTTGAACTTCTTTTTGTCTTCCCAATCTTTTTGGAAAGTTGGCCTTGCTTTCTACTGATCATATAGACATTTAGCTCGCCTTATGGTCTCTTCCAATGTATTGGGATAATCATATTGTATTTTGTCATTGATGAATGCTGGCAATCCACTCAAATACCTTTGAATTTTAACTGTCTCATCCTTGATGAAGGAGACGTACTTCAGTAGTTCTAGGAATCTTCTTTCATATTCATCTATGGTCATACTTCCAAGTTTGCATTCAAAGAACTCTTTCATTTTCTTGTCATAATACCTCTTAGTCAAGTATTTCTTCTCAAAATACTTCTTAAATTCCCTACAAGTAACGCTCTTCTCTTTAATGTGTTGTACTTGCACAAGATGATCCCACCACATGGATGCCTTTCCTTTGAGTTGATAGATGGAAATTCTACCCTCTACATGGGAAGAATAATTGTGTAATTGAAAATACTTCCTCATGCCCAACAACCATGTTTCTACATCTTCATCCTTCTTGTGCTCACCATCAAATGTAGGAGGTTTGATTTTGTTCATTTCTCCTCATAGCTCATCCACCCCAGACCTCTTATGTTGTTTGACAGGGGATGGACTTGTGCTGCTACCTGCTCTTTTCTTGGAATTCTTTTGGGAGTGATGGTGGTGTATTCTAACATTTCCTGATCTCTTTTTCTCATCCGAAGGTTTGTGACTTCCAGATTTGCTTGAGTCACTTTATTTTTCCAATTTATTTCCTATTCTATTCAGACTAAATGCAATAACTTCATGTTGAAGTCATCCTGCTTCTCTTTGGCTCTCATAAGTCTTTTATTATCATCTTTATGGCTTTGGACATCCTTTTGCAAATTTTTAATAGTCTCTACCATATTCAGGTTTTCATCCCTTTCCTCTCCATGTCCATTGGAGTTTGTTCCTTCAATGTCCAAATGGACATTCATCCCTCTACTCTCATCTTGTTGACTATAGTTTCCTCGTGTCTCTTCCATTCCTATGGACTCGGTACTTGATTTGATCTGATCTAGTTGTTGTTAGTTCTGCAAAATGTGCAGCCATTAAAAATTATTAGTTTAACTAAATCAACAATCCACGAGAAATATGAACTATTTCGTCTCAATAATTATATCAGAATTATCTTTTCTGATTTCTTAGTGTTTCCACCATGAAAATTCTCAGACACGACCCAAGTTTTGAGACCTTAGCAAGCACTATATCATCGCGTAGAGATACATCAGGCACAAGGTGGTTTTTCAAAACCACTTTTTCATAAGTTCCGATGTCACATGCTTCAATATGTCAAATCCACCATTCGTCGGATGGGTGACGGTTAGTCAGATCACTCGATCTCATTCACTTGTACATCACAGCCGTTTGAGTTACGTGAACATCGCCATGTAACAATCTCAAAAATTTTAATGATTTGATTTGTATTAGTCGAGCATGGAAACCCATTGCACTTGTGCGCAAGTCTGTCAGTGATTCATGATTGAGGTTCTATAATTACCAAATCTCGGGTATGGAAGCATCATCTTATCCATCAATGAGAAGTCTCCAAACTGGTTCGAACTTCTCATCTCTGCAAACGTATTTCGGTGTCCACAAAACTGAGGTGTATGGACCCAGTTAAATCCAATGAGACTGGTTATTTGGGCAACATGCTAAATTTTCCCGCTAGTACGAAGGAAAAGGTAGTCGCGCAGATACTGGCGACTAAATTTCACATAGTACCTGTTATTGATTCGAGATTGGAAATCAGGATGAATCCAATCATGAGGGATCTAGTTATCAATAGACCAGCTGCTAAGAAGAAACGAAGCAAGCGATAGAAGAAATAACCCGTCGCTGAAGCGACTGCGAGTGTTGGAGAGAATCAACCGGTCTGGTTAGATGCTTTAAAGGAGGACCTAGCTAAGCTAAAATGAGCCCTTAATACAATTGAGTATATTTCCACGATTTTTGGAAAGATGATGCAGAGGTAAGGAAGCTTCAGAGATGATAGACCTGTTCTTGTACGGTCTCTTTGAATAGGGCCACTGCTATTTTGAATCATCCCCTTTTTGTAATTTTGGATTTTTAATGAATATATAAGCGCAGAAGAAGATTTTGTACTACTTAAGACAAGATTCCACTGATGATGTTACAAATCTTGTTTCCTTTAATATTATGTGTCTTCTTGTAACTTATATTTCACTTTCAACTATTTGAATAAAACCCATAATTCATCTCATTCGCTTGACTCATTTTAAATAATACTTCAATGCAGTTGTGTATTCCTCTTTCTTTGAATACTATGTAAATTTTTCTAATTAAACTTAGGCTTGTCGTCTTAATTATCTTTTCAGACGATTTTGCGCACATAAAAATTCAACCTGTGTACCTTTATTTATCGTGCAAACAACTTTATAAGGTAAATCATGTTTTCGTGCACTTGTATCTACTATACATTTCCTCTTCGTTGTGCTAATAACTTACGTGCACTACTTTTGTGTTGCACGCCAATATCCTCTGCGCACTGTTTCTGTATCGCACTTGGATATTCCACATGCATTTCGCTCTATGCATTGCACCATGCTAAAGTTCAATATTCCTTACCATGTACAATAATCTGTATGCCCCACCGAATACTCTGTCGCTACTGCGCACAACTACCTGCGCGCACCCTTGCCTGCACTATAGTGATACAACACATACTGCTACTATGTGTGCACCAACCAAACTTCACTATGCCTCACAATACTGCGCACACCACCTGCACCTTTACTATGTGTACGCACTCCACGCAATGCTAAATTTAGCGCGCGCATCTCTACATATTATTCTTCTGCGCGGTGGCTCAATTTTCCATAAACGCAATATACTGTATCCCATACTACAATCTCGTCTCCATTCGACTGGTTTGGCCCATTCAGGATCAGTGTCGAACACTGACACTCTCATACCATACTGTAACACACCCTGTCCACCCCCACTGACCAGGGAATGTCACTTACTTAGACACTTAGCTTAGTTCTAACAACATAATGTAATACCCAGTATTCAACAAAGGTATGTCACATAATTTATTTTTTTCTCTAAATACGTATATACACACACAACCATACATACATACTAAACTACATGTAATTAAACATATACATACAATGCTCTGGTAGAAGATTCACATATAAAAGATAAAAAAACAGCTGTGTTATGTAAATATACGATTTTAAGACTGATTTAACAGTGAACACAGACATGCAACATATACTGGGTATATCCTTAAACATACAGACAGTTATTCTCACACAAGCAATAAAACCCATAAAATAACACATAAATGACAATGCAACATGGAATTCAACACATAACCGGTACTTATCTTGGTAAGAATGTCACCAACTACATGTAGACCATCCACAAACCTCCCAGCCTTAGACTACACTGTTTGTCACTCTCAATAGTGAGTCACCCCCGAGCTGGGACTAGACTCCACTTAGGAAAGGGATTCCTAACTTGGCTAAAGGTTCACGGTCAACTGGAAAGACTCCCTCTCAGGTGTTCACTCAACCCCAACCTACAGCCTCTCCTTCCCCACATGCCTGTCCCACCCAAGGAAGTGTGCCCCTTCTCTGCTCAACCGTCCTTTGTCTGCCCCACTTCCCTTCCAAGGCTTCAACAACAGGCTGGATCGAAAGTCTCAGAGCGTTGTAGCCGTAGTTTATCACCTTCAGAAAATCAATCCTCAACAATTCCCTCACTCAGAGAATTGCTCATGAGCCTGACAACCCGCCTCTTCAATCCCTCTCCCAAGATGATAGGTACACCAACAAGAATGGATATCAATCTGGTCTGGGTACGGTGGTAGGAAGATACGAGGTAGCTCAAGGACTGATGGAATGTATCGTGGATACTGGTTCTCTGGTCAAAGGAAAAAATGGTAAGATTCTCTCTTCACAATGGTTGATCTCCCCCAAAGGAACTAAGTCTCGGCAATAAGTATGCATGTCTCCAACTTGACACTTGTCATGTTGGAAGCTACTCTGATACACTTGTCCCCTACTTTAGGACTTAGGATAAATTAATTATCCGTACTTTATGTTTTTAAGAAATATTAATATAATATTTCTTTTTGGCTTTAAGCTCTCTAGCTTAGCCTTGTTCTTAACTTTAGGCCCTCCCTTTCCCTATTTGGTGGAATCTAGTCCCCCTTCTCTTTTATCGTGGTCGGTCTGCATGAAAAGATGTATTTTTATATTAATCATGAGATATATACAAAATATGTGCTCTAGCCTTTAACATCTAGGCGTGCTAGCCTAATTCCAAGACATAAGCATCCCGGCTTATAATACTGGCTCACCAGTCTATAATGCATATTATATACACAAAGGTTCGCTGACTTTGATATTGCGCGCACTTTAGTTACTGCGTGTGGTATCCACTGACCTCAAGGTTGCACGCGGTATTCGCTGACCTCAAGGTTGCGTGCTCTTTAGTTACTACGCGTTGTATCCTTTGTCTTTAAGGTTGCACACACCTTTTTTATTGCGCGCGGTATTAAAAAATGTGCACATTACATCTCTTTACTGCGCAGTATATGCGCACACCAGGCCATGAAAGGTGTGTTACAAATATGATGTCTAAATAGCTCACTAGCTTAAATATACTTGGATTATATTTACATTTGGGTTCGACAGAGGGATATTACACCCAAATACTAATAGCTCTTCAATCCCCATGCCTTTTTCATCCCTTAAACCCAAAACAAGAGCTTCATACTCTGCCACATTATTTGTAGTTTCAAATTCTAGCTTGCAGGACAAAGGTATAGTTTCTTGAAAAGGTGAAACAAATACCACTCCAGCACCAGCACCTTCCTTAGAAGAGGCTCCATAAAAAAACATCTTCCAAATAGAGGTAGTTGGAGGAGGGATTTCACAAAGAGTAATGGATTGTTTTATGATTTCAAGAGGAGGTCCAGGAATACTAGTGAGTAGAAATAGGCTGGATCCCAGATCAGTGTCAATAGCAAAAATAGGATGGTTGGTGGGGCTTGTTTCATCACTAATGATGTAGGACAACTGAGCTTCCCTGTAAATTCTTCTATGCTCACCCCCAAACATGGGAATGATGGCATATGTGAGGTCCATCTGCAAAGTTCCCCCAATCTTTTTTATCTAATATCTTGACAATAACATACAAGACTTGGGGGGAACATAAACCACTACAATGTCCATGACCACACTTTTCATGGGCAACTGAAACAAGGTCACAACCAGATCTTTGATGACCCCAAGACACTTCACTTTCCTAGAGTCAAAATAATATAAGTCATCGTAGTATTTTGTGATTTCTAATCCAAGTTCATCCATGACTGCTTTGGGCATGATATTGTGAGATGCCCCTAAATCCATAAAATAATTATGCAACACCTTATCATGTATGTTTAGTGATGTATAGAAGGGAGGGGAAGAATCATCTCTATATTCTATAAAAGAACCTAAGATGACTGCTGGATTTTCATCCTGAATATTAACTGAGTCAGTGGTATTTGAGTGGGATTTAGACAACAACATTTTGGAAAGACATTTTTTAACTTCTTCAATTTTTATCAGTTCCGAAAATGGCACAAGGATTTTGATTTTTTTGATCTCATTTTCATAACAGAAGGAAGGTGGATATTTTAGGATCTCCTTGACTTCTAGGATAGGATCCTCAACCAAAACTGGGGGGCTTTGAGCAAATTTCTCTTTGCTGCCAACTATCACAGCCTTGGTAGATTTTTTTGTTTTTGTGGGCTGATAAGAAGCATTAGTATTTTCCCCTTTCTTTTTAGATCTTAGATCATATCTACTAGGATTCTCTTTTGTCTTCTCTCCCTTACTTAAATGATTTATTTGATTATCCATTAAGGACTTCCCATATGTATATTGGGTTAAGTGAGGGGATGGAGGGGTGCCACCCAAGCAATGGATCTCAGGATCATGTTCTTTGTCTTCTCCTTCCTCATCAACCAAAAGGTTGTTTTGTAAGGGAGTTTGGATCTTGTGGTCATCCCTTTCTCTATTTCTAGGATCTCTTGTAAGAGTTTGAGGAGAATTATTAGGTCTCCTGAAACCACCTCTGTTATCATCATTTTGTGTATTTCTATAGGTCTGTTTTCCCTCAAACTTTAACTTTTCCATCTCAGCAGAAAGAGATTTTACTAATTTGGTAAGTTCATCAACTTGGGGGTGGACAATAGAGGAATCAAAGGTTGAGGCTTCAGTCCTACCCTTTCTCTTGTCCTTATCATATTTCCCTCTAAGTTGATCAGATGCCACTATGTTAGATTCTACCTCCATGACTGCATCTTGCATCTGAGCTAAGGAGGAAGATCTCCTTTCTCTCAGTAAAAGAAAAATATCAAGGTCAAAAACAATGACATAGGTGATATTGGCAGAGATATCTATAGGATTTATCTTAGGAGGGATCTTATTGTACATTTTGTTGAATCTTTGAGAGAAATCAGAGACAAACTCTCTTTCTTTCCTCTTTAGGGATCCGAATTCTGTGATATAATACAAAAAGTCCTTTTTGTCCCCCCACTACCTCAGAAAAGCCTCATCTAGAGCCTCAATCCTAATGATAGATCCAGGAGGAAAATCCCTAAACCACTTCCTCGCCTAACCATCAAGGCTATGAACACAAATCCTCATCCATACATCTTCATTTCCAATGGCATGGTTGTCTGTATAACTATAAAAGGCTTCAAGATATTCTTCTGTCGTTTTGTCTCCCTCACCTATGAACTTGGGAAACTGCTTAAGGTAGCCATCTGCTAGTAGAGCATTCAGAGGATGAGGTAGGATAAGAGGGGCATACCTAGCAGCTACTATAGCTTCCATTCTAGTTCTGGGAGGATTAGATCCTGCCATTTGTATGTGAACTGGAGGAGAACTTGGAGGGGATGGAGTTGGGCTATGTGAAACTGGGATAGTGTTCCTGGGAGGTGAAGACAAGGGGCTTGAGGGAACATAAGTCTCCCCTTCTGTAACTGCAACAACTCTAATATGAGGAGGAGTAGGAAAGTCTTCTAAGGTGTAATGATCCCAAGCCATTATGGTAGGAACATCACGGTTTTGGGTGTCTTTTAAAAATTTTCTGGTTGTGGCATTTCATCAAACACTTTGTTGATCTACTTGTTTAGATGTGTTTACTTGCAGGATGACCTCTTGATTTTAGACTTAGGGTTTTACTGATGTGTTTATATGTGTTTTTCAGCAATAAACAAGAAGATACAATCATGGAACATACCTCAACCATATGCAATATGATAGACAAGCCAAAACATCTCACATATGATTTTATTCATGAAATAGAAGAACCTGCTACAATGAAGATGTCGATCTGGAATGCTCAACAGATGGATAAGAATATATACAATAGAAGATGCTACAAAATGCTCCAAAGAATACTGCAATAAGCCTCCAAAGGCTGAATATCCCATGAATACCAATACAAGAAGATCTGGGCCGTATGAAGTGTCAACCCCCAAGCTGGAAAATGCCACGCGCTGCTGAAACTGTCAACCCCTACAATTTCGGCCCTACTATCAAAGAACTCCAATTTATATGCTGAATATGCCAAAAGGTAGATCGGGATGAGTAGAATCCCCTCCTAAAATCTCAAGCCAAAATACCAAGGGAAACTCCTCCAAATGTTGAATCCTCCATTGGAGCTGTGCCCTCATAAAACTGTCAAACCCTATAATTTCGGCCTTGATGAAGGAGACCTCCAAATGCTATGTTGAATATGCCTAATTGTAGATCGGGATGATTAGAATTCCCTCCTGAAATCTCAAACCGAAATACCAAGGGAAACTCCTCCAAATGTTGAATCCTCCAATGGAGCTGCACCCTCCTAAAACTGTCAAACCCTATAATTTTGGACTTGATGAAGGAGGCCTCAAATGCCATGAAAATTTCTATAAAGATATATCAAGACACTACAAGTCACTATGTGAATTCTCGGGGTCATATCTGAAGTATAAACCCTCCAAACTGAATAGATATGAATCTCCAAAATGTCCTCCTTCTCTCCAATTCGTCCCAATGCTCTAGGAAATGATATGTACCATAGAACTCTCTCAAGAGGCACTAGAAATCATGGCCAAGGCCCTGCAAGTAAAAACCAAGTGCTAAAATCTCTAAGGGATCCCTCAAACTCCTGCAATGAACCTTCCTTCAATAAATGGTGCGCCCCCCTTGCTGGAAACCCCCAATGGTCCGCCCTCCTTCTCTTCTTGTGCCTGTGGTTGGTGTAGAACCCTCCTGCACTAATTAGATATGGAAATAGAATGGTGTGGGAGAGTATTTCATCTCTGATACCAAGCTTGGGACAATCTAGGTGGAATCTTTCACCATCGAATCGTCCTCTAGGGTTTGTTAAGTCAAAACTCTCAAAACCCCCAAGAGATGGGACCTCTAGCTAGAAGCTAGAAATCCAAAATATAAACATACATGAATGAATGAGTAGAGGCCCTTGCCTTTCCTTTATACTTTTTTCTCTCCTTGTCCTTGCAAAGTGACTTTCATTTTAATAATATTTAATTAATAAATTAAATCACTTTAATTAATTAATTAACCTTTTTACCTCTGAAAAACACCTTATCTCTCCTTGTGGATTCCCTGGCCACTGAAAGTCACTTCTCACCATCCCATCCTGTAGTGTTGCTTCTCCTGATTCCAATGAGCTATTAAACTGGGAGGTTCCTCCAAGTAATGTGCCCAAAATGACCTCTTCAGTGAATTCAATTAGCTCATAGCTCAAAATAGTCAAAATCATGGAAATCGTCGGAATGCAACGAAACCAAAGCCAACCTGTGCAGAATGAATCATAATGATGGAATATGAGGAGAAGTGCAAGATGGACCCCACAATGCCTCTCAATAACCCCTGTATTTTCTATAACCTCCATCTGGCTACTTTGGTCATCATAAACCTCTGGACTATGACGATGTCCCAAAGTGGGGACATTACAGTCCTCCCTACTAGAAAATTACTTGTCCTCAAGAAATAACTGAATCCCCTCAAGTATAATACCAGGATCCTATGTCCACCTATGGGATACATAGTAGAACCCCTCCAAAGATGAACAATCACACATGCTGCCCCCTGGGTCCCATATCAAGTCATGAAATACTAACTCCTGGGACGCATAGTCCTAAAATACATGAACTCCAGAAGTCTCCTGCATATGACACATGGCCTCATATCAGAACGAATCCATCCTCCATGTCTCTACCAATATCCATATGGCATCCATCAACTGCTCATGCTGATGCACGAACGAGGTGTTGTAAGACCTCCGTGAGACACCCACAAGCGATGCACTCCTCTCAATACTGAAGCTCAAAGGAAAGTTAGAACAAATTTCCCCTGCAATGGTACATTCTCCCCTGTTAGTCAGTGAAATTATCAATCCTACAATCCCTAGGTCCCATGCTAACCTATGTCGAAGATCACCTTGATGGCCCTATATTACTCTGACCATGACTGTCTGCCCCCTGCATACATCTTGAATCCTGCTCTCCTGGGTCCTCTAGCTGAAATACCTGTGACCATTGGACCTGTTGTCCAGAAACTGTATCAGTGAAGATACCTCTGTAGAAGAAGTACCTGTCCAAAAATATCCATGCCCTATCATGATGATCAAGCAGGAGAAAAGGTCTCGCCCCATAGGACAAGTACCTACAGGCCCACTCCAAACCAAACCAAGGTGGAGTGTGTGGCTCTCTGGCGCAACCTGGGTCAACATGAACATCCTTCTAACAAAACGGACTCTCAGATCCCATGGAAAACTTGGAAGTTTATCACTTCCAAACACCTCTAACTGCTCCTGTGTGAGACTGATCACTGTCAGAAGCCCTCTATGCTCATTTTCTATCACCTGGACCATGATGCTCTCTACCACTATCACACACCAAGTCTCAACTGGTTGCCTCTGATGATCCATCTCTACTCGGCTGGATGTCGTAAAGATACTCATGTCAGGTGGACTCAACCTAGGCACTCCCCACGCCCTCTGCCACTATCTATCTATCCTCATGCTTTTGTCCATGATAAAAGTGTCAGGAAAAGGTAACAGAGACATTTGTAGCTAACTATAGGCCTGAAAAATACCACCTGCCTTGGTCAATCCCAAGGACTCAACCAAGAGCACATCTACATGTACCCCTGATGACTGCTTGCCTGTAGCCCTCACTAAATACCAATCATCAAGTACAACCAGAAGTAACTCCCCCAACTGTTGGTAAATCAATATCTATCTCCTATCACCCATGCAACTACTAAAACGGTGAAGGTGATATCTCATAACCATATGTTGCTGCAAAGGAGTGGCCTCTGCATGCTCCCCTAAATGTGTCTCCTCCCTGCAAGGCAGTACACCCCTCTTAATACCACCATACATATCGACAAGTACATGTGAGCTATCACTAATCACTGTATGCTCCAACATACTCATGTCATCTTCCGTAGACTCATGTTGCATCATAGATCCTGGGCATATTGTTGGATCAACCTCTACATGGAGGTCAACCACTCTCAGAACACAAATGGAAGTGTCC
>SNQJ01S0045408.1:66291-87228 GCA_010110895.2 Picea sitchensis | reverse complement strand
ACACCTTTTCAGTGGACATAGCCTCTGGAAAGTCAAACCCTAGTTTTGACTGGTACCAGGAAACCAAAACCAGTACTAGAAGTACCAATCCAGATTTCCGCATGTCAAGTTTCAAGGGGCAAAACTTGAAATTTTTGAAATCTAATAGCTCCAACAAACTCGCCTCAGCCCAGTGCATCCATTCCCTAGATCATAATTTCAAAATTTGAAGTTTGAAAAAGTAGGGTTTTGTCATAAAACCCTAAGTTGCAGTTGCAGTTTCAGAATCAGTTGCAGTAGCAATTACAGTTGCAGTATCAGTTGAAGTATCAACTGCAGTACCAATTGCAGTCACCCTTGAAGTTTTTAAAGGGTTGGTAATTATTACCGCTGCTGCCAGATGGTGCCATTACTATCAGAGGTATGTACTCACATATGTTTAAACTGTTAAGATTTAAAGGGTATTTGCAGGAGAAGGGATCTCTTGCCATTGATCCAGAAGGATCTCAAATCCAACACATTCAGAGGAATAATGCAACCTACGTTTGATTATTCTGATATGCATCTAGTTGTTATGACATTATTTTGATCTAGGTTGCATCTTGAAGCTATGACCATCATACTAACCTTTGGTCAAAATTAAAATCAAGGTATTAGATTGATTAAAGTTGAGATCATAGAGTTTATTCTCTAACCCAACCTTCTGTCAAGATAGCATATTGTCTTAGTACAGAAGACAGGTTGAAGAAAGCACTTGTCATCTTGTGTGAAGGAGACTTGGAAGAAAAGCAACACACTCATTCTTGAGAACAAGACTCCAGGTTCCTGGTTTGATTAATTAAGTTGATAAGATTCAAAGTTGCACCTGACAAGTTGATAACTACCCCATTACAAGTAAACACTATAGTTGAGGTAGCAATCTTTGAAAAGTATTATACTTGGTAGCATATTGAGATAAATGCTTAATGTAATCATTTACTGTGACAATTATTCGTGCTATTGTTTTATTACTATTATCAAAAGAGTATTATTCTTGCTTGTTGTTTTGTTGACCTTGTTTCAGGTCACGGGTGATAACCCTGAGGAAGCTATAGTGAAGGTTGTAGAAGGCAACATATTAGATGAGACATGAAGCAAACTACCCAAGTCGTGTACATGACGGTATACATCTATGTATCAAAGAAGATGAAGAGGAAGCTATTTTTGAGATCCATAGTAGCTCATATGGAGATTGATTGTAAGGAGCAGAAGGCTCTAGAGATGACCAAACATTAGAACAAGAACTCACAAAAGACTTGGTCAAAGGATAATGAAGCCACCTTGACGGGAAGCAGAACTCGTTTGAAGTCTGACTCAGCTTTTCATATTTAGACTTGGTGTTCAACACCAAGTATACCCCATAAGAGATGATGAAGTCCTTGTAGACTCAGAAGAAATCGAGAGTAAGCCTGATCTCAGAAAGGATTAGATGAAGAGACAACTTCCAGGACTGGGTGACAGATGCCATGAGAAGACTAGATCGTAGCTTCAGAGACTCCTAGGAGATATGAAATCTCCTGGAAGATTCCCTTGTTTCAGTGACAGAGAAGGAAGCCAGTCAGAAAGATTGGGATATGGATTTTTCGTGAGACTAGAAGAAAAGTTAGTATTGACTTCCAAGATTGATCTAATAGATCAAGCATGTTGTAGATGTACAAAGCCTAATGTGTGTCCAGAGGATTCTCCTAGCAAGAGGGAGAAGACTATGATGAGACACTTACTCCAGTAATTGAAGAAATAGTTCCAGTATTCATGAAGACAACCAGAACAACCATGACAATATGAGATTCAAGGGGAGCAATCCCCACATTTAAAATTGAGTGGTAGTTGGTGTAGTACATTAGTCGGGCCATGAAGATATGTTACAATAAAAGATAGAGTTACCTCCATGAAAGAAGAAGAGCTACTTTCAGTGTCAGTTATTGAGACACTCTTAGTTTCAGATGAAGCTGTTGCTGTGATAGAGTAGAAGAGTTGCTCACAGATTTCAAGAGACACAGTGAGAATGAAGCAAGTCATTCTCAGCTTCAGATCAGCTGCAGGTGCAGAGTGCCACTTCCAGAGGAACAGTTGCAGAGAAAGTAGAGGACATACTCCTAGATAGTAAGATAGATAGTGCTTTGCAGAAAGCACATAGAGCTAGCACATGATGGTACAGATTGAGTTGCAGCTGAGCAAGTGTACCAGGTTGGTACAAAGTGATGTGAAAATTTGATTTGAAGTTGAAGATAGAAAGAGTCATGTTTGCAAGATGAAGCAAGCTCCTAGAGCTTGGTATGGCAGAATTGACAGTTTCCTGACGAGCTTGGGCTTTACCAAGAGTAAAGCTGATTCTAACCTTTACCTCAAGGTTATGAATGATGAGCCAATGATGTTGCTACTATATGTAGATGATGATTTCATGACAAGATGAAGAAAAGCTCATCACATATTACAGAAGAAGCTCGCTACAGAATTTGAGATGAAAGACCTAGGCTGATGCATTATTACTTAGGTCTTGAAGTTTGGCAGAGCCCAAAGAAGATCTTCCTTAACCAAAGGAAGTATGCAATTGAAATACTGAAGAGGTTTGATATGTTGGTGTGTAAATCCATGAATACACCCATGGAAACAAAGTTGAAGCTCCTGGTAGATACCTCGTCAGAATTGGTTGATGCTACTCTGTACAGACAGATTATTATTGGTTCGTTGATGTATCTGATGAATACCAGGCCAGATATGTGTTTTTCCTTGAGTCAGTATCTGGTGGAGCCCAGACGTGTTCACCTTGCAGCTACGTACGTTGGATTTTGGTCTCTGTTATACTAGAGATCATGACTTCAGATTGTATGGATATACTGATTCAGATTGAGCCGGAAGTGTTTCTGATAAAAAGAGCACTTTAGGATGTTGTTTCAGTCTTAGGTTAGCCATGACTTCATGGCAGAGTAGGAAGCAATCCAATATTGCTCTCAGCACGACAGAAGCAGAGTACATTGTTGCATGTTATGCTAGTTGTGAAACCATATGGCTTCGGATGTTGTTGACAAATCTATTTGATCTGGAGATGGAAGCCACCGTGATCCTATGTGATAACCAAAGTTGTTTAAAGATGATGTGTTCCATGATGAGTCGAAGCACATAGAGATCCGGTATCACTTCATTCATGATATGATGCAGAAGGGAGCTTTAAAGCTCCAATATGTTGGCATAGATGAGCAGGTTGTTGACCAAGCCTCTGTCTTTTGTAAATTTTAAATACTTTCGAGACAAGTTTGGTATAATCCGAAAGGACCTCCCTCAAAAGGGGGAGTAGTGCTGATGATACTATGGTATCCTGACCAATAGCGGGTAGTTCAGTTAGGATTTTATATCCTAGGGGACTGATCATCCCTGGACAGATCCTGAAGGTCCGGTAAGGATGGTCTGTCAGAGAACTTGTGCATGTATATGCTAGCTATGGTCAGTAGTGGTAGCTCTGTTAGGATTTTTATAATCCTAGGGAATCTTATGATTCCTGGGCAGATCCCGAAGGTTCGGTAAGGACGGCCTGTCAGAGTACCACGTGGTAGCTCCGTTAGGATTTTATATCCTAGGGAATCTTATGATTCCTGGGCAGCTCCTTAGGGACTGTCAGAGTACCACAAAATGTTGTTGCACCTACCTCATTCTGTTGCATATGCGGTTGATGATGCTGTACCGGCCTTGTGTTGGTGATATTTTCATGCTATTGATGTTGCTACTACCAACTTCGTGCTAATGTTGATGTGATGCTAGCCTTGTGCTGAAGATTTCCAGCTTCGTGTTGATGTTGATGAGATGCCAGCCTCGTGCTAAAGATTTCCAGCTTCGTGCTGATGTTGATGTGATGCCAACCTTGTGCTGAAGATTTCCAGCTTCGTGCTGATAGTGATGAGATGCCAGCCTCGTGCTGAAGATTTCCAGCTTTGTGCTGAAGATTTCCAGCTTCGTGTTGATGTTGATGTGATGCCAACTTCGTGCTGAAGATTTCCAGCTTAGTGGTGATGTTGATGATGCTCCAGCCTTCGTGATGTGATGTTGTCTCAACCTAGTGTTGTTATTGATGATGATGATGTATTAGTGTTATACTAATCCATGTCGATGCAGATGATGATGATGACATTCCAGCTCCTTGCTGTGGATGATGATATTGATGATTAGAAAAACTTCCGATGATTTATAGATATGCCAGTCAGTGTTCCAGATGCTGTTGATGTTGCTGCCCTCTCTCTCTCCGGATGATATTGTAGAATACCCTTCTTGTTAAGGGGGAGTGTTGAAATATTGTAACTGCAAAGAGTATTCTATTTATTATCGAGTTATTATTGATTAGATCAATCCCCTTTTGTGGATTGATCATGTCGGGCATTGTAAATGACCAAATCCCCTTTTGTTGATTGGTCAAATCCTAACTATATTATGCAAATTAAGAAGTCGACCCCCAGGCCCAATTAAAGTGGTTTTAACCACTAAGAAGAGAAGTCGGCCCTGCCCAGTGAAGAGACACCTTTCCAGCACCTGTGAGCTAATATAAATAAAGGAGGCTAGCGCCTCATTTGTTCACTCACTCATTCACTCATGAAGTGCGCAAGTTTGGAGAGCTGCAGTTGGGAGAAGAAGGAAGAGAGAGGCACATTGCTCAGTGTTGGATATTCTCTGGTGTTTTGGTTTATTATCTTGGCATTGTATTGGCTATCTATATTAAGGAAGTTTTGCTGGGTTTTCTCCCCCATGAGGGTTTCCCAGGATAAATGTTGTGTATCTTGTGATTGTGTTTCTTTCAGTGATCCTACCTATGCTATTATTATCTAGTAAATTGAAAAGAAACCTAATATTAGCTCAAAACTTAACACTATTGGTGGTCTAACTCAATCAGAAATTGCATCTAACAATTGGATATTGTTCTAGTGGATATGTGCTAACTTTTCCTTGTCAATTGTTGCATTTCTGATCAATAATTGTTGCTGCCGTTATAACTTACTTACGACTCTTGTACTACTGTTCATTGCTGTAAATTCACAACAACCATTACAACTTTTCATGTCTAGTGTCTTTAAGAGGCATTTATTGCTTGTTTGAACTTGGAAATAAAAATATACTTGCTATAAAGTGTTCTTGTTCTGGGCAGGTACTCAAACAACCTTATACCTCTTATCTTTCCCTGACCTAGACCTTTTACTCGTCGACCAAGAGAGGGGCGGCAGGCATGGCTACTATACTTGCTACTTTGATCCCTTGAGGTCACCAAGGAAGTCTCCCTTGTGGTGGACCTCTTTCAAGTCTAAAACGTGGGAAGTTCTTACT
Organism: Picea sitchensis; assembly: GCA_010110895.2. NCBI lineage: Eukaryota > Viridiplantae > Streptophyta > Pinopsida > Pinales > Pinaceae > Picea > Picea sitchensis. The sequence goes on along the minus strand of SNQJ01S0045408.1, from coordinate 81,906 downwards.
AAGGTGACAGTGGTAGGATCTTCTGTAGTTACGCAAGATTTGAGGACTTGTAGTGGGGATTTGCACAAGTACAAATCCTGTGATAACATGTCCCGGAGCTGAAGAAGAATTTGTTCTCAGTCTCATCTCTATAGGACAAGGGTTTTGCAGTCTTGTTCCAAAATGGACAAGTACTCATACATTCAAAGGGATCTAGCCTTGGCACAATAGTGAGCATTGGTGTCAGAGAGGGTAAGTTATATAGGTTGCAGGGAAAGCTTGTAGGTGGATCCAAGGGAATCTTAGAGCATGGATTGTTGTCAGTGACAGAGGACGAGATGCAGGAGGCTCCGAAGGGTGAGCAAAGTTTACAGACTTATAGTGTGAGGAACAACCTTCAGATGGGAAGAGGGAGTTAGACCCTTTCAGTTCTGTCAAGAAACCGAGTTGATATGAGATGACATTGATGGATGCTCAGGAGCAAGTTGAGGCTCCTGTTGAATTTTCACTATGTTCTAGGCTCAAGCACGAGGTTTATTTCATTTAGCATGTACTTGAACCATAAACAAATTCACAACACCATACACAAGTGTTGCAATAACCAAGATCACAAGAAGAATAACCATGCACAAGAACACAAGAAGTATCTTGGGAAAACCCTTCTCAAACAAGGGAAAAACTCAACAATCCTTTGCTATATTCTCAAGAGAAGATCTCCCAACCATAAACCCTAGATGTACACAAGAAGGTGCTCTACAACCTTGAAACTAGCACCCAAGAGAGGTGCCCACTTCAGCCGTACAAGTAGGTCTGAAATTTCCAAAATGACAAGTGTGAGAGTGTGTTTCCTCAATGGGGAATCACCTCTATTTATACAAGACTAGACACAACAATTAAATATCTTTCACATATGGTGGGGCCGAGTTGTACCCTTTACATCACAATTAGGGTTACAAGTAAATCTTACACTCAGACAATATAGCAAGGGATCCACATGTCCACTAGTGCTCAACCACTAGGGACACGTCCACCTGTGCTCAGCCACAGGGATGCCATACTCAACAGATCTCTATCTCAATTGAGTCCATAGGAGAATCATCTGGAGTACCATCTCAAGCTTGACTCAACTAAGTCCATAGGAGTACAAGGCAAGAGATAACACATCGACTCAACTTAGTCCAGAGGAGAACGGTACACCCATCGCATGGGCACACCCAACACATGGGCTCTCTCACAGGTTGACTCAACTCAGTCCAGAGGAGAACGTATCTTGGAGAATGTCACAAGATGCTGCAATCATCAACACTCCCTCTTAGCTAGGGAGGCATTCTCCACTAGGCCAAATCTCTCACAGAAGACTCGAACTTCGTCCTAGCAAGTGGTTTGGTGAAGACATCTGCAATCTGCTCATGTGTAGAAAGGCATTGCACGGGTACTGCTTTCCTTTGCACCATATCTCTGATATAATGGTGTTTGATCTCAATGTGTTTAGATTTATCATGAAACACAGGATTCTCTTAGAGCTTCACACAGCTCTGGTTATCGCAATGGATAATAGTGGAATCCATGTCATGACCAAATAATACTGAAAGAAGCTTGCGAAGCCACACTGCTTTGCGGACTGCCACACATAACGCTATGTACTCTGCTTCTGCGGTACTCAAATCCATAGAGCTCAGTTTCCTACTGCACCAGGAAACCATGGCAGATCCCAATGTAAAACAACAATCAGATGTGCTCTTCCGGTCCACTGCGCTCGTTGCCCAATCTGCATCGTCATATCCCTGCAATCTCATGTCTACACTGGAGGCATATCTCAGGTCATATCCAACTATGCCTCGTAGATATCTCAATACATGCTTCGCTGCTATCTAGTGAGTTTGTCTCGGCTGACTCGTAAACTGACTGGGTAGGTTCACTGCATAGCATATATCAAGTCTGGTGTTAACTAGATACATCAATGATCCAATCAGCTCTCAGTAAAGACATGGATCAATCTCGCCTGAATTAGTAGAAGCCTCGTTCATTTTCTTCCGATCGATCGCCATCGATGTAGGCATGGATTTGTAGTCTGTCATACCGAATTTCTTCAATATCTCCATTGTATATTTCCCTTGACTAAGGAAACTCTCATCAATCCTCTGCCATAATTCTAGTCCCAAGAAGTAGTGCATCATACCCAGATCCTTCATCTCTAATTCAAAAGTCAATGCACGGTTGCATTCAACGATAAGACTTTCTGAACCGGTGAGGAATAAATCATCAACATACAGGACCAAAATCAGGCACTCGTCACCAACAATGTGATAATATAGGTTTGGATCAATAACACTCTTGCGGAAGCCCAAACTCATCAGGAATCCATCCATCTTCTCGTACCAAGCACGAGGTGCCTGCTTTAGTCCATACAGGGCTTTCTTCAACCTGCAAACATGAGACTTCTGCTCATGTATCACAAATCCATTTGGCTGCTCGATGTAAACTTCTTCCTCAATCTCACCATTGAGAAAGGTTGTCTTTACATTCATCTGATGTAGTCTCCAACCCATGGATGCAGCTAGGGCAATGATCGTACGGATGGAAGTGTATTGGGCTACAAGAGAAAATGTCTCCTCATAATCAATTCCCTCCACCTGAGAGAATCCTTTAGCTACAAATCTCGCTTTTTATTTCTCGACACTTCTATCAGCGCCATGCTTTATCTTATAGATCCACTTGGAATTCACTACAGACTTCCCTTCTTGTCTTGGAATAGTATCCGACACATCATTCTTCATGATGGACTGATACTCTTTTGTCATGGCATCTTGCCAAACTTGTTGACCTGCTGCTTCTCCATGACAAGAAGGCTCAGTATCAATGATGTGGCTCATGGATGAAACATGGCTCGAAAATCTCTGTGGTCTCTTGCTCTCTCGGAATGTGCCTCGAGGAGCTGCATGTCCCTCTGCCTCCTGCAGAGTCTGTCAAGCCCATATAGGCCTTTTATGGCCTACTGCAGTGTCTCTGGGAGTATCAACTGGATCAATAACTGTCTCCCTATGAACTGCTGAAGGGGGAGAAGGTATTGTCTCTTCCTTCTTCTCAAATAGGTTGACTTCCTCTGAGTCAAGTGACTTCCTCTAAAGTCGGAAGGATAAACATCTTCCGTTTCCGGTGTTGCTAACTTGGAGATATCTCATGTCTTCTCATGTCCTCTACTGTCTCTACAGTATTATGCTGGCCTCTTGTACTAACATAATAACGAAGATGACCTCCCATAGGGATAATAATCAAAGATTCAAAATGGCCTCCTTTACTAGGATAATAACCAACCAACACAAATGGGCTCCTGTACCAGGGATAATAGCCCTTCAATAATGATATAAGAAATCTGTCCTCCCGTAGGGATAACAAGCAACATGGCCTCCTGTACTAGGATAATAACTAAGATGGCCTCCCTAAGGGATAACAACCAACCAAAAATTGTACTCCCGTACCAGGGATCATGGTCCAAGTCATGAGGGCTCCCACACCAGGGATAATACCCTTCATCATCAAAAGCAAGCAACTACAGGGTAATGATGAAATCAAATAAGGAATGTAGTACAAAACTTACCTTAGTCTACAATCATGCTCAATCTTGCTTTTGGTCCTCCTGAGAAAGCTCAGAAGAAGAAGAAGGCCTCATCTTTCATGTCTTCATCTCTCTGAGGTGGTTCTGGATCAATGCCAGCAGTGGATGCAAGTTGTCTTCCTTTCTTCCTGGTAGGACAATTTTTCACAATGTGTCTATACTTGTCACATCTGAAACACTGAATCCTTGAGTTATCTTTTCTGTGTTCATGACCTGAAGTTGTTGAAGTTTTCTCGTTTCTCAATGCTTTTCCAAAACTTCTTCTATTTCTCTTCCTTTCTTTGTATGAAAAGCAAGAGCATGGTTGTCATCATGAGGAGAGTCTTGCACTCCTCTAGCTTTAAGTCTGATTTCCTCCTCGGTATAGTCTGTCCATAGACGATCAAAAGTAGTTAGTTCTGCTCTACCACTGATACTTTGAAGAAATGGTTCCCAATGTCTTGGAAGAGCATTGAGAGTGGTCAACACAAGTTCTATGTCTGATATGGTTTCTCCAATGGCACCCAACTGATCTCTTATCTCTGAAATCTTCATGAAGAAGGTGGCAACGGTGTTAGCTTTTGTCATCTTGATATTTTCTACCTGGCCCTTCAATGTAAGAGCTCTCAAACATATTCTTCAATGCGTCATACATCTCATAAGCTGTCTTCAAGTTGGCAATACGAGGTAGGAGATGATCTCTCACTGAATAGATGATTATCTTCCTTGCTTTGACGTCATCTTCCTTCCACTCTTCCTTCTCTTCATCGGTAGTTGTCTCTGGTAGAGTCTTTTGTATCAGACTCAATAGGTCATCCTCTTCCAGGGTGATCTGTAGTCTTGACTTCTAGGAATTGAAGTTGCTTGATCCATCAAGCTTATCTTCCACCAAGGTTCTGTTCCTCATGGTTTGCAGAGTCTTCCACAAATCCTTAGCAACTAGGCTAGGAAACCTAATGGCTAGGCTAGGCTAGCATCCTTAGGTTTCGTTGGACTTATGACTACCAACAATAAGCCTTTAGAAGGTCACAGGAACACTGGTGAGCTAAAGAAATCCTAGAACCGAAATTTCTGCAGAAAATTGCGGAACCCTAGAAACCCTAGGGCCAAAAATCAAAATTTCTTGGAAATGCAATCTGAGAGTCTCTGGAGATGCGCTGAAGGAGGCCGTACACTTCTATGCCAAATTTAGCCCCAACATTTCAGTGTAGGGTGCTGAAACAACCAAAAAAGAGAGTGTCGTGCTTTTTCTTCAAAAACCTTAGAGGGCCGCATAGTTTGCAGAAAAGGGGACGTCTGGCTTGAAATCTTGTGCAATGGTTCTTTCAAGAACTCTGCTCTGATACCATTTTGAATTTTCACTATGTTCTAGGTTCAACCATGAGGTTTATTTCATTTAGCATGTACTTGAACCATAAACAAATGCAACAACACCATACACAAGTGCTTCAATAACCAAGATCACACGAAGAATAACCATGTACAAGAACACAAGAAGTATCCTGGGAAAACCCTTCTCAAACAAGGGAAAAACCCAACAATCCTTTGCTATATTCTCAAGAGAAGATCTCCCAACCATAAACCCTAGATGCACACAAGAGGGTGCTCTACAACCTTGAAACTAACGCCCAAGAGAGGTGCGCATGTTAGCCGTACAAGTAGGTCTGAAATTTCTAAAATGACAAGTGTGAGAGTGTATTTCCTCGATGGGGAATTACCTCTATTTATACAAGACTAGACACAACAATAGATTGTGTCTCTTGGCACAATAGGGCCGACCTCAATAACTTTCGATAATATAATTAATCATTGCAATAAACATTAATTATCTTTCACATGTAAGTGGGGCGACTTGTACCCTTTACATCACGATTAGGGTTACAGGTAAATCCTACACTCAGACAATATAGCAAGTGATCCCCACCGTCCGCAGTGCTTAGCACTAGGACACATCCACTTCTTCGGCCGGAAGGGACGTCTTACTCAACAAATCTCTATCTCAGCTGAGTCCACAAGAGAATCATCAGGAGTACCATCTCAAGCATGACTCAAATGAGTCCACATGAGTACAAAGGAAAGAGACCAAATCGAAGAGTCCACAGGAGTACAAGGCAGGAGACAACAAATCGACTCAACTCAGTCCAGAGGAGAACGATACACCCATTACATGGGCACACCCAACACATGGGCTCTCTCACAGGTCGACTCAACTTAGTCTAGAGGAGAACGTATCCTGGAGAATGTCACACGACGCTGCAATCATCAACAACTCCTAGGTGTGCTTTGAGGGAGAGTAGGCTTCGAGGAAGTTTTCAAACTTTAGGGCACTGATATGTTACGTCATTGAGGCAGTGTTTCAAGAGGAGCAACGAGATGCCTTAGTACAGGATGATGTGTGCGACATTGTGCCGGGGTCATAGGGAGAACCAGTTCGAGGTGGCTCTTCGAGAAGTAGCTTCCTCGCTAAGAGGGAGTGTTGATGTTTGTAGCATCAGATAGGTACTTCCACATTGGTTTTGTGTCTAACATATGGAAGTCATCCTTAATACTTCTCAAGACCTAGGAAATTCACTTTATTAAAGTGAATTCCTTCTTATAATTAATATGAGTGATTTAATTAAATGCCTAAGTTTTGGCATGAGCGAATTAAATTGAATCCTAGCCATTGATCTAAAGTGTTGGTGAGATCTAACCTCAGACGTTGATCACTTTGGAGATCTAGGGTTTTGGATTTAGGGTAAACTCAACATTATAAAAGGTAGCTAATGAGAGAGGAGACACATAGAGTGAGATAGTGAGATCTCATTGATTAGGTGGAGAAGGACTTTCATCCAAGTGTGCAGGGGCAGGGCTTGAGAAAGGGAGCAAGGGGCAGCAAAGGAAGTAGCGGCCAACAAGATTGAATGACAGATCTTGAGGTGCGATAGGCTATTCTTGCTGTTTTGTATTTTTCCTCAGGTGGGCCATTATCTTAGGATGAGAGCCCAGATTTTATAATAATAAAATCATCACAGTACTGGTTTTTCCTTAGGTGTTTTTCCAGGGGTTTTTACCCAGAAAATTACGTGTGCAAATGTGTTTGGTTTCCTGTTTTGCTTTTGCTGATTTATTTCTGTAAATCATTAAAACCCAGCCGTGTTTTTTATTCAGTAAATCTGCTTAATAAGTTTATTACAGCAAGACATTTACTAGGAAATAGATTGCCGGGTGCTGGGTCTGAAATTTAACATCGAGTACTCTCATAGTCAAAATTTAAAACAGTTTGTGAATGTCCTAGCCTCTGGCATCTGTAGCTTAACATAACCATAGGAGATCACTATGAAGTATATTCTGGCCTCTAGCCCTGACATCCTATCAGCAGCAAAAAAGAACAGTTTTGAAAAAAGATTGGCCCCTGGCCCCTAAAACTTTTGAAATAAAACATATAATGTGGGAATCTCAGAGATAGAGCTTAACTTGATCTTCTTCATGCTATTCTCCTCTTCATCCATGGAGATGGGGTGCTGGGAGTTCTCACCAGGCCTAGTGGTCTTCCCCTTCTTCATCTTCTGGAGCCTGTTCAGAACCTTGGTTTGCTTGCAGCAAGAAATGATACTTATCATTGAGCCATAGCAGCTCTTTTTTAATTTCTTTAGCAGGGGGTTGCTTCTGGTCTAAGACGGAATCCATGTGACAGCACTGACAGGTAATCAACTTCTTGGAGTGCCATTTGAGATCTACGGTCAAGGAGTACCTGATGGTCCTGCTTCTTGAAAATCCTATGTCCAGTATGATGTGGGCCAGGTCCTTGTCTCTCTGCTTGCTGCTGGTGGCGGCTTGGCGACCTTGGACCATTTCCTCCAAATTGTTCAAGCTGTGAACTGTGATGGCCTTGTGCCTGCCCTCAAAATCCTGCATGATATGCTGAGCTTTAGAATTTCTGCCCTTGGTTTGAGTATGTCTGGGTTTGGTTTCTTGGTGGGTCTTGTGAGAGGGAGGTCTGCCCTTGCCTTTGTGCCTTGGTGGTGCTGGGTCGACATCCTTTCCTTTCTCCTTATTTCCACTGCCTCCTTCTTGAGGTGTTCAGCCTCATAAACTAGAATAGGTACTCAATAGTCCATTTTGCCTCAACACTTCCTCTCTCAACCTTTGTCTAGTTCTCCTTAGCCTTTCTCTAATTGGCTAGGTTTCAGTGCCTACTGTACAGATGGAGGGCGATGGGAGAGACCATTTTACAGTGAGTGGAAATAATCATTAAAAGGATGCTGGTCTAAATCCGGATGGCTATAAATCTCCATATCCCTGAGCTTGACGTCATGCCCTTTCAAGCTATGATTTTTTAGTGTACCAGACACATCATGGCTGGGAGAGTTCCTGTCTGGTCGCTACACCTTGTCCAGGGATTTCCCTTCCCTTTGCTGATTATCTTTGTCACCTCGCCTCTAGAACCTTCATGAATCAGGCTCGGGTGATGAATGCCATATCTAGGACCTAGGTGATGCGTGCTGACTGAAGTCCTCCCTAACCAAGTGATAAGTGCCTTCCTCATCCACATTATCCCTATGCATGTGGCTCGTACCTCCTTCTGCCACTGGGTAGTTGTCATGGCTTCCAGTTGGTGGCATGATAGGGGTGTCCCATCCCTTCCCTGAAACCCCATCCGTGTGAGAAGGATAGAAATTTCTTAGAATGTTATTCATCTTTTCTGAGTATTTTTCTTTTATATTTTACCACTTATTGCTTTACCACTAAATCTTTCTTGATATTTTGCTCAAGAAATTAGCTTCCTATTATAATAAAAATTAACAAGTGGTTTGCTATGCTTTTGTTATACTTCCTTCTGACCACAGCCATGAGTCAGCCTGGTGGAACTTTCACGCTTTATGCTAATTAACATACTAAGGAACAATAGCTAAAGGGATTACAAGTGAAAGGTACCTTATTGTCCCAGGACTAGTTTGCTAAGCTATCTCATATTCAGATTTGGGAAAAAACAATCCAATGACTTATACATACAAAAATATTTCCCGACTAAGGTTCGGTTAGAAGTTCAGAACATATAGTGGCCTACTGACCCCCATTGAAAGAAAGACGAAGTTACTAGACTGAACCAAAAACTGAAGTTCATGGTAAAGAGAAAGAGCACGTAGGTGTGCTGCCCAGTTCAAAAAAGGGGCCTCTATCATCTCTTTGTCCAACTTGTAGTAGTTAAAGCAGGTTCTCCAGTTGCCTTTGCTCGACTCTCCCCTTCATTAAATTATTGTCTGTAGAGGTCCTGAGAATTCGAACTTCCACTTGTATATTCTTATTTGGACCATACTAGAGATTGAATTCTTAGATTGCGTCCTTATAGCATGTATTTACAGATTAGTTGTTTTTCTTGTTTTGAGGTTTGAGTCCCTTCTGTTGTTTTGATAAGTAGTCTACATGGTTTGTATCTGTAATCTCAACAATAGAATTCCAGAGGACAAAACATTGATCTTTCCATTGACCCTTCTTACTGGAAGCAATATAAATATTGACCTGACATTCGGGGTGGGTGGAAGGGGACAGAGCCTATACTTGTTATTACAAAGATAGCTTACTCAGTTAGGGATGCCTAACCTGCATTGTAGAAATGATGACGTTAGCAGTTAAATTAATGAAGGTTTGTCAAGGCAATTTAACCAAAGCTTAACTCTAAAGCAATATTATTCATAACTAGAAGTTTACTACTATTTCCGATGAATATTTTTTTCATAGTTCATCGTAAATTTACTAGCAATCACAATTGTTAAAGCTCTCTCTCTCTTGTAGATTTTTGCTGTTTGTATACACTAAAGTTTGAAATTATTATTTTAATTTTCCTGTTGATTTCAGATTGAGGCCATTATGGATGACTTTGTCCAGTTGCAGCCACATTCTAATGTCTATGAAACTGAAACTATGGTTGAAGGTAATGCTGAACCAGAGCTGATATTTTTCACTATAATAGGGCGTTATATCTGTTCATTTTCCATATTTTGTCGTCTATAATTTATTTTTCAGGGATCAAGAATTAATTTTGTTCTTTTTATTTTTTTTCAAATCCTAATGGAAACAACACATCATGAAAGAACCACAAAGATGGATCTCATGACCATATAAAACAATTTGTTGTGAAAATAGATTTTCTATCCTTTACTATGAGTGGAAGAAAATGACATACATTAGCCAACATCCTCTTCATGCAAAAATCCTCACTACTGTCAGTTTAATGAAATCTCCCTCTCTCATTCAGATTGCTGCTTTTTAGAACACCAGGAATTTGGCCTAGAACCAAGAGTAAATAAATACACAGAAGTGGAATGAAGGCCATTAAGATCACCAGTATGGTCAACATCAAAGAATCCTTGAAGTTGAATGGGAGCTCTAGCTAAATAGTGGATGCCCATATGAGAAGTGCTTTTTAGATAACGCAAAATGCGTCTGGCTGTGTGTCGGTGGCTCTCATGAGTTTCTTTCATGCACTCTGTACACATGCTGACAACAAAAACTATATCTGGTTGAGTATGAGAAAGGTAGGGGAGACCACCTACTAGGGAAAAATAGATAGTAGCATCAAATAAAGGAGAAGGACAAGCGCCTTGAAATTTCATCCTAGAGGTAAGAGAGGTGCAAACATGCGTACAATTCTCCACCTTGAAGCATCACGACAGATCCAGTTCATACTGAGGTTGTGAAAGAGAGATTCTTGAGGAGCACTGCGTGATTTGAAGGATGAGAAAGTAGTGACGTAGACCAAGGTCAATAATTTCAAATGAATCCTAAAGCCTCAGCTGTAGTGCCTTAATGCGAGAATTCGAGCTGTTTGTTAGAATCAAATCATCTGTTAGCTTTTGGGGTAGCTCGGACAGGGACTTCTGCATTGGCGGTGCCTGGCATGTGGAGGTGTCCGAGCGATACTCTCTAGATTGTTTAAAGTGGTTTTTATGTAATAAACAAAGTGACTTTTGTAAGGTTGAGTGACTCAAGTGATTTAAGTCATCTCAACGAAAGATAAGTCGTGACCGTTAGATCGTGAGATCCAAGATCTAATCTTGGCCATTGAGATCTAGGATTAGGGTTTTAGTCATTAGGGGATTATAAAAGCATATTTAAGGAGAGTGAGAGGCACACAATGAATGCATAGGAGCAAGAGGGAGTCTTGCTCATGTACTTGTGTCTGAGTGGGTAGGGCTGAGGAAAGGGTGTAGGGAGAAACTAGGGAGATAGCAGTCACGTGGGCTAGTCTCTCAGCTGCAACATTGTAATCCTCTGATGGGCCATTATTCGAGGACGAGAGTCCAGGATTTTATCTAATAAAATCAAACTCATAATTGGTTTTCCCGCAAGGGTTTTTCCAGGGGTGTTTGCCCAAATCTTGTGTGCATATGTGTTTGGTTTCTATTTTATACTTCCGTTGAGGAAGTTGACCGAGAGTTTTTTCGCGTGGATAACACTGAGGTAAAGTGAGCTAGGTCGAATGATCTAGCAGTTGTAAAGAGGCACCGTGAGTAACGGCTTGCAGACGAGTGGTAGATAACCGTCGTAATTTTTTTTTGTGTACAACCGCGTTTGTAAGGCAACGTGTAGTAGAGAAGTGCATAGGAGTAGCTACGAGTGAAGCTGTGTGATCGTGGGCGTTGCAGTGGAGCAACACACAGACACGAGGCAACGGAAGGTCAGTCGTGCAGACGTGGATCGAGTTAGCGTAGAGAAGCGGATCAAAGGCTGGTGTGCTAAGAGAGGACTGTGTTTTGCTACAGTCGCCAGCTGAAAAGGTGAGGAGACGACAGTCGGGCTGTGTGTGGAGAGGTGAGAGGAAGGGCTAGCGATGAGTAGAGGAGTTGGGCTGGCTGCCAGAGCCGCCAGTAGCCACAGCCGCAGGAAGCACGTAGAGAACAACTGCGCGAAGAATCAGGAAGAGAAGCTGCGCTTGGGGGTCAACAGGTGGAGTTGCTGGAAAGACCGTCCAAGCCGACAACTGAGATTGTAGACGCGGCTAAATGTCGTTGCCGTGGAGCAGGCAGCCTTAGATCTGCTGGCAAGCTCGTAAGGCAGTCATACGGGTTGATAATTGGCGACTGCAGGAGCTACATGGCTTGTGAGTGCAGAGACAACGCTGAGTTGTTGCGGATAGAGGCAATGGGCTAGTTGCCAGGACAGGTCGTAGGCAACAAATGGCTGTTGAACCGCCCAATAATTGAGCGCAAGGGCTAGGAAGTCCAGGAAGCCCCCAGGCAGGTTTGGGAAGCACCAGAGTAGCAAGCAGATTGCTTGGAAATTTTTTTTGGGTAGCCCCAAAATTGTTCGGGCATTGAGTAGAAGTCTCGGGAAGCGGTCAGGGAGCCTGGGCAGCAACCTGAGATAGTCGGGCAATGCCTAGAGAGGCTACGGGCAGCGCAGAAAAGGACCCGGGCAGCAGCAGGAGGCGACAGACAGCCTAGGGTAGCCTCGGGCAGGGGTCTGGGCAACAGGCAACATGAATGGGTAGTAGGTTCGGGAGGCCAAATTTGAGAAGGTTTCCGAGATGGCAGCGTTGGATCATCTCGCCATATAACGGGAATGAGGTCAATGTTCCTTAGTGTTTCGGAGAAGGACTCAAACTGTCATGCGGATTGTGGGATGTGTTTTCACACAATTTGTACTTGCCCAATGCCCAAGGCAAGTGGATACAAAATTGGTGTAACTGGGAGTGACCTGTCACTGCCACCTCAATAGGAAACCCCTTTCTATTTAGGAGTATGTCACAGTGCCCTAGGGGAGACATCCCCAGTGACCTGAGGGTTTGAAAAGGCTAAGGCAAATGATACAAGAAAGTTCCTCCCCTCTTAGAGGTTACTCAAGTCAAAAGGTTCTTTGTGTCTTATTACTTATTAGAGATGAAGCAAAAGAGTAATGTTGTGTACCTTTCCAGAACAAGACAACAAAAAGAAAAAATGGCACTTCCAAGTACCAAAATGATATTAATGCTTCATAAGACAATGAACTCTTAAAAAAAAGACTAGCTTATATAAAATTGCAGCAGTATAACAGTTTATAACAACAATGATAAATTTGTAACAGCCACAATAATTATGCTTCAAAATGCTTGAGAAAAGACTTGAAATAATAGCTTTAACTAGACAAATTGATATTAGATAATCACAAGCAGTTTTAGCAATGTCTAGTTATGCTAGCTAGCATAACATGTCACTTTTAGGGTCAATTTGCTGCTGTTAGATGGCTGTAGCAATCTTTTGCAACAACAACAAGTTAGTTAGTGAATTTGGATAATCTAGAGTTAGTAGAAGTTAGTAAATGCTCCAAGGAAGATGGTTTGAAAGTTGTTTGATCAATCAATCACTTGTAGTGAGTAGACTAGTGCCTTTTAGGGTAATGGCGTCAATGATAACAGCAACAACTCTTAGAGGAAAATAGCAATGATAATACTTAGTCAAAGGAGATGGAGAAGATGAGAGAGGTGTTGGTAACTCAAGGCCTCAAACATCCAAGTCCTAGAGGTAATTGCTAGAAAGTAAGGAAACTTAGGCCCTATCGATTTCTCTTTTCCTTAGACAATTTGAAATAAAATATGCAATAGGAAATGAAGTAGGGTTACTAGAGTGCTACAATGGTAGGGCTCTAGTGTCTACTTCTAGATATCGTGCTCCTTGAGAAATTTAAACAAGTAGAAAATTATAGAGAAAAGGATAATAACTTATGCCTTTCTCCTAGGGTTTCAAGCAAGTAATTTCATAATCTTTGACATGAAAAACTAAAATTCACCATAAGCATTCATTCACAATAAAGAAATGTAGATTTTCTACTTACTTCACCAAGAATAATCAAGCTTAAACCCTAGTTGAAGATCCTCCACCATGAAAATAGCCAAGAAACACCAAAAATAGCCTCCTCCAAGAAGTGCGCCTAAAATTTTAGCCAATAACCCTTGAAAAGGGCACAAATTTCAGACTTCACCACTTGTGTGATGAGTGATGATGAAAAAATGAGAGTTTTGTATCTCTTATTTATACAATAACTATGACCTTTAATTAAAATTAGGTCATCAAAAGGTCAACATGGCCAAATTACATAAAAAATCCAGTGTTTACATAAATGTCATTAATTAAACCCTAAAATCAAATCCAAGGGTGATGTCATGCCCTTCTAGGGTGTTGTTATCTCCCTAGGGTGGAATGCTAGGCCTCAGATGCAAAACGCTTGGCCTCTAAAGGCCCCAAATGCTGCCACACGTGCCAACTAGCACACAATCGTCCTCATAAATACAAACCTTGACTGGATGATGTCTAGGGTCGAAATGATGACTTCATGGGCCTCCAAGGGTCAATGTCCAAGAGGAAAGGCTAGACCCCCCTGTGTCTAGGTTTGTCGGAGTGTCCTTGGTGCAACGTCCTTCTTTATTCCTTGTGCAAGCCTGTGGTTTCTCTTTTCCCCTTGGTGGGGTTACAACATCAATCAGTTGGGCTTTCAGCCCCATGGAGGTTCGACCTAATCATTCCTGCATATGTACCTGTCCACTTGGCAAAATCCTGTAGCAACAACAAGTACACCCTCCAAGGGTTCATAAGTCACATGTATCATAGCAATGTCAGTCACATCTAATAATCAAATTACCCAAACATGTGCATCAAACCCCCATTTACCCAAACAAATGCTCAAAGACGTTATGCAGTTTAACAAGTCAAGTTTGGAGAGGGTCTGGAGATGTCCTATTGGGCTAATCCTCCTTAAGTTTGGGGTGTTTCCCAGATGAGAGAAAATCTAGGTGATATAAGTGTGTGAAATGGCGCAGGGGAAGTGTTTGGGCAGAGGGTGCAGTGATAACATGGAAATGTATGTCTTGCCTGTGGGTGCCTCTATAGAGGGCGAGCTGCACCTTATCATGGATGCCATTGTTTCCTAGCCCATTTAATGCTTTTTATTCTTATTTCTTTTGGTCTTTTCTTTTCAAGGGAAAAGTTGGGGGACACTGTCTTGGTGTAGTGACTAGAGGTGACAGTGTTACCCACAAGCATTTCATGGAAATGAGAAGGCTGGCTCGTGATGAGACTCCCTTTCTCTTGGCTATGCCACCAAGAGCCACTACCCTGGTTTGGTGACCAGATGGATGGTAGTATCATACCGCTACATACCCATGGTCCTAATAGGTTGTCTCATGATGAGACCTCCCATCCACCAACTAATACCTTGAGTGTTTATCCTTTTCTTATTGAGAAGCCTTTTACTGCTTTTTCGGGAATCCTTGGGCGAAGCATCTCAAAGGTTTCGTCTTGGCTTTTAACTCTTGCCAACTACTTTTACCCTCTGGGCGTTTAACCCCTTCTTCCCACAAGGCAAGGTACAACCCTTCCTAGTGTGGCAGACCCAATGCTGAACAAAGGTAGGGGGGGGGAAATGAGAGGAGGAATGATGGAAAGTTGTAAGTATGGAAGGAATGGACGATGACCTTTCAGAGACCCCACCCAATGGAAACCCATCCTAAAGGGAGATCAACTTACTAGGGCATCATGTCACCCTCCCAGGTATGAGCAAGTCAAAGAGCATAATTTCCAAGAAAACGTTATGAAATGAAGGAGAATTCAGTGCAACATATTCAAGTGCTTCAATAATCAAAGTAACACATACCATGATACCCAGACTCATTACCTCATGGAGCAAGTCTTACTGCTACTTCAGGATTAGGCTGGTGGGATGGATACTGCTGCTGCTGATAGATGGGATGCACTGAAGAAAAGATGGGCCCTCCAGGGCCATGCTCAAGTTATCTGGCTCTCGACACTCCATGTCTAGGACCTGTGGGCCTCGAGACATGATCTCCTTAGTTATCCCTAGGATAGGGGATAACTAGATGCATACCATGCTTGTAGTGAAGGGGGTTGGATGTGTCAGATTCCAATTAGAGTCAAGAGGTCTCTGGAGGTGGCTGGAGTGATGTATGTCCCAGGGCTGAAGTTGCTCTCAGTATCAACCTTGGAGGACGTGGGGTATGCAGTTATGTTCGAGGATGGACAGGTACTCATACGTTCAAAGGGAGCAAATACCCAGGATGCAACAGTGAG
>SNQJ01S0045408.1:41506-58724 GCA_010110895.2 Picea sitchensis | reverse complement strand
CGAGTGCTCTGCAGCGCTGGCCCGACCGACGACAACTTTGAAAAGGTATAAACTCAAGTGCGACAGAGTGCGACTGTGTTGATAAGGGAGGGGGACAGAGTCATTTTATAATTCAGCTACAAGCCAAAAACCTAACCAGATACGAAAAACCTAACCAGATACCAAAAACCTAACCAGATACCAAAAACACGTAAAACGATGTAAGTTTGTTTGGAACCGCGCGATTGTGGGGTCGGCTGTCTCGGGATCCGTCTCCAATCCGCGAGATACATTTGCAGATTTTCGGATCCGTTTCATCTTTAAAGGAATCGTATCCTCCACTTGTAGAACCGTCGATGTGGCGGATCCTGGCCGTTTTTGGGCGGATCCGGATCCGGATCCGGATCTGAAACGCGGATCCGCGGATCTGGTAACCTAGGAAAAAGGGCTTCTTCCCCTCAAAGTCTTTGAAGCAAAACTTCTGATACCCAGGGAATGGACTTTATCCCTGACAATGGATCCAAAATGTTACCACACAAACTTTCACTAGGTGAAGAATGTCCTAACCACAAATTGTGAGAGCCTAGAGGCACTATTAGGCAAGCCATCNTTTGAAGCAAAACTTCTGATACCCAGGGAATGGACTTTATCCCTGACAATGGATCCAAAATGTTACCACACAAACTTTCACTAGGTGAAGAATGTCCTAACCACAAATTGTGAGAGCCTAGAGGCACTATTAGGCAAGCCATCCACTGTCACCTTGGTGACCTTGCCTCACACTTCAGAGAATGGAAATAGTTATCCTAATCTAGGGGGAAATCTCTATGGTCAATCTAGCTAGATTTGTTGTAGAAGCGTGAGTGTTAGTTAGCTAAGATTGATTATGAATTATCAACCAAACAATCAGATTAGCCTTAAGATGTGGGACTTGAATTATGCCAAGTGTTTGTTTGCAACAAGGAACTATTACAAGTTACCAAGTGAGTTACCATTAACATTTGCTTGTATCAGAGTGTTGGATGAAGAAATTTAAGGATCCTAAGGCTGCCCAACAGGCCTGTCATGTGACCTCTTGTTGGGCACTAAATTCAAGGTACTTTCAAACTCTTTTCTCACTGTTTTTAGGACTGTTTTCTCACTGTCCAAAACAGCCAACAAATCTGAACTTTACCCGCTTCAAATCTGCTCCTTAGGATGTGATTTAATGTCTCTTTGAAGCTTCTCTTGAATGGGTTTCAATAGGAAGTTTTTCTGTCCATTGTTAGCACATTCATCATACTTCAAAACAGAAAATACCCTCTAGGATCTTTAACACCTACTATGCTGAAATGTAAATAAGCAAACCATGACAGTTAGACACAAGTGTTTTTGGTCAACATGACCCTGGAAAAACCCCCATGGGGAAAACCAGTAAGAGTGATAAATATATTATGGAGATCTCAAAGAAAAAGCTACAACAAATAAATACACAAAGGAACTTGATACAATGACAAGCTCTTCTCAAGCTTGCAATGGAGTCCCTTGAACTTGTGCTTGCTAGATGATGACTTGCGCCCCGCTTGGAAAATGTGCCTGCTAGCTTGTGCTTGCGCCCTCTCTAGTATCCTTGGCTCTTGGGATGAAGTAAGCAGCCCTCTCTTTGTCTTGGATAGCACTTCTCACAAGTGTACCTCCACCAACACAATAGTGCGCTACACCCTCATATGCCTCCCTCCTCAAGATGAAGTGCGCCCCTACCTCAAGCTCTTGGTGCACCCTTTGACAAATGCGCCCCTCTCAAGCTATTGATATGCCCTCCTTTACTAGTGCACCTTCTCACAAGCAAAGCACACAAAAACTCAAGCTACCATGCTCAAGCATCCATGGTGCGTCCTCAACCTTTCTCCTACTCAACAATGGTGCGCCCCTCTTCTAGAAAATTCTCCTTCTCCTCTCTTAATACATTCACCCAACTCTCTCAAGTGAACAATGAGCCTCCTTTTCCCTCCTTTGCCTTCTTTAGCCTAATCTCAAGGCTATCCTAGAAAACCAAGGGCCCAGATTAAATCTAAGCCTTTCTCCAAAATGAATGGATGAGATTAGATCTCATAATTCACTTAAGTTTCCATAGTTCACTTTATGTTCATTAATTCACACTTAAGTGAATTAATGTCACTTTATGACTTAAGTGAATAAAGTCACTTTAGACTTAAGTGAATAAAGTCAAAGTGAAATTATAACATAAAGTACAGGCATGAGGGTCAAACTTTCCTCCTTTGTGTTTAGAGACTCTCAAACACAAGGGGACCACTTTCCAAGGTACCCAAATCTCAACACTCCCTCTTATCGAGGAAAGTGTCACTCACCCCTCCAAACTTGTCCTTGAAATGGACATCCTTGCTTCTTGGCAAAGACTCGATGAGTAAGACTGCAACCTGCTCATCAAAAGTGGCCTTTGAATCTAATCTGCTTGTCACCATAGCCATGTGGGACCCAAACCTCTCTGGCGCCTTGCTCTCTCTCATCAACCTCTAAGGCTCTCCAACATACTCCTTGGCTTCCTACAGGGTCTCCTGAAACCATCTCGGTTTCCTCTTCCCTGAAGTAACCTCTGGCGGAGTAGTCTTCTCATTCCCATGAGTCTCATGCACAGATCTATGCAAACTAGTTTGTGACCCTGAAGCACCTGCACCAATTGGCTGTATACTCAACAACTGTGAACCTGAAACTGTCTCGGGTGGACGAGTCACCCCTGAACTCGATGTACTCAGAGACCTAAGGCTGTGTCCCCTACGAAGCATCACTCTGCAACTGTGGGACGTCGTCAACTCTGTCTCTCAACTCGAGAGATCTCCTGAAAGCTCTACCCTCCTCAAATCTGACATCTCTCGTCACCACCACTCTCCTCAGTGCTGGCCTTTGCAACCTCTGAGTATCCAACTAGCATCCATCTCTCAGCTGTAGGATCTAGCTTTGTCCTCTTCTTTGAGGGGACATGAGAGAATGTCGAGCACCCAAATATACGCTAGTGTTCAACATTAGGCCTAGTCCTAGTGAAGGCCTCCTCAAGAGTGTTCCTCCCCAAAGCTCTACGGGGACTCCTGTTCACCAGGTAAACTATAGTACTACAAGCCTCTGCCCACAAGTAGAATGGCAATGCCTGATCATGCAACATCGACCTCGTTGCACCAACTATGGCCATGTTCTTCCTCTCTGCAACCCCATTCTGTTGCAGGTTGTAAGGAACGGTCAACTGCCTTCTGATACCTTGTTGGGTACATAAATATGCAAACTCCATGGAGGTATACTCACCTCCATTATCTGACCGCAAAACCTTGATCTTCTTTCCTGTCTGGTTCTCCACAAGAGCTTTGAACTCTTGGAACCTCTTCAAGGCCTCACTCTTGGTCTTCAAGAAAAGGATCCAAGTCTTCCTGGAGTGGTCATCAATGAAAGTAGCATAGTACTACCAACCACCCAAGGAAGATTGTGACATTGCCCCACACACATCCGTGTGTATCAAGTCTAGTACCCCAGCTGATCTACTGTTACTGTTCAGAAAGACAGTCTTGGTGTACTTCTCAAGAGCACACCCTCTACACGCCTCCTGATGCTCAATGCTGAACTGTGGCATACCCGTCACAATCTCTCTCAACGATCTTCGAGCTCCATGATGCAAATGAGCCATCCTCTGATGCCATAACTCACACAACTGATTGCTACTTTTGCTACTCGTCAAAGCATACAAAGGCTGGAAAATAAATCTATACAGGTTCCCCTCTCGCGTCCCAATCACTTTGCTAGAAGTGACACTGGACCCCTTAGGGTGAATGAGTACCTCTTTCCCTCTGAACGACACCTCAAACCCCCTGTCCTGGATGGAGGAAACTGAAATGAGATTCTTCTTCAACCTGGGGACATACAATACATCCCTGAACACCAAGGGTGACATCGACTCCCTCTGAAAGGAAACCGTGCCACGCCCAGCCACCCCGACTATGGTGTCATCTCCAAGCACTATCTCCAACTTGATCTCCATATCTCGGAGATCAGTGAAGTGGTCTCGCACACCTGACATGTGACTCGAAGCTCAACTGTCAATGCACCAAACGTTGCATGGAAACTCAACTTTCAAAAAGAAACTATCAAGGAACACTCCCTCTCAAACTGAGGGGCAAACTCCTCCTCCTCTGTTGTAGTACCACCCTGCTTCTTCTTCTTCTTGTNAAGGAAACCGTGCCACGCCCAGCCACCCCGACTATGGTGTCATCTCCAAGCACTATCTCCAACTTGATCTCCATATCTCGGAGATCAGTGAAGTGGTCTCGCACACCTGACATGTGACTCGAAGCTCAACTGTCAATGCACCAGACGTTGCATGGAAACTCAACTTTCAAAAAGAAACTATCAAGGAACACTCCCTCTCAAACTGAGAGGCAAACTCCTCCTCCTCTGTTGTAGTACCACCCTGCTTCTTCTTCTTCTTGTTGGGCCACTGTCCAACATAGTGCTCCAACTGGTTACAAGCAAAGCATTTCACTTTGCTCTGTCGATGTTTTTGGTAGCAACGAGAGGTATTCACCTTCGGGACAACTTTTCTTAGAGATGAAGATGCCAAGAAGTCAGAGAATAACCATTGAACTGATCAAAGAATCTTCGAAAGAAATTAGAAGATCTTAGAAGAGAAGTCGGCCCCACAGAAAAGTAGTAAAGACAAAGTGAAAATATAATTTTTAGAAGACAAGTCGACCCTACTTGAAGAGACACCTGTTTGGAAAAGACACCTGCCCAGTGCAGTATAAATAAAGGTGACACCTTCCTCATTTGTCACACCTACTCATCTATATCACAAGTCTTGTGGAGAACAATAGTTGCAGCTATCCACCGAAGGAGGAAGGAAGAAGGGTGCAGTTTGACTAGGGTTTCCTCATAACCCTCGCTAGGGTTTATCTTTTGTCTTGGTGATGCACTGGTGGAGGCAAATTATTCTAGCGCTCTGGCTAGGCCTTGATGCAGCTGCATTGCTGGGTTATCTCTTGTGGAGATACGTATTCTTCTTTGTTAGTTTGCTCTAGTGGATAGCGCTGGTTCTTGGTTATATTGTAGTGGCAAGGATATTCTCTCTAAGAAAAGTTAGCTAGGTTTTTCTCCCGTGTGAAGAAGGGCTTCCTAGGCTAAATCTTTTTGTCTTCTTGTGCTTGTTCATCTGCTGCTTTATATTTCAGTATATGCTGATTGAATATGAAAGATCTAAATTGCTATGGTAAATCTAATGCTAACTAATTTTATAAAAATCCAACATGGTATCTGAGCAGGTTACCTTCAGAATAGTCTAATCACTAGTAGAAAGATCGTGAGATTTACCACCTTGCTGAAATTTGTCGCTTCCCAAGACCTAAATCTTGTCAAGCTCGTTGAGCAACCTATTGGAGGATGTTGAGTTAAATTTTTCCATACATCAACTTTCCCTAGCCTAGTGCATCTCCTGGTGGTCTCAGATTACAACTTGGTGAAAGTTGAAATTTCTCATTGCAGTTGCTAGTTACAGTTGTAATTGTAGTTGCAGTTGCTGTTGTAGTTGCCAGTTGTAGTTGCAGTTGCAGTTGCAGTTACAGTTGCAATTGCGGTTGTATTTGCCAGATACAGTTGCAGTTGCAGTTGCCAGTTTCCAGTTGCGCAAGCCTTGAGATTAGAAGACAAGTTGGATGGTGCTACACATTTCAGAGGTACGCACTTTTATATAAGTAATGAGGGTGTTTGCAGGGGATGTACAAGGGACCTTTGTCCAAACAACAATATGGAGATCCAAAGCGATCTTAGATCCAGTACATTCAGAGAAACAACGCACCCTTCTTGGAAGTGAAGACTCCATGTTTGATTGTTTTGGCATGCCTCTAGCTGTTATGGCATTATTGCAATCTTATGTTGCATTCTGGTCTATTCAAGTTATGATCATTATGAGATGCATTTGTTTGCAAGCTAATTTATCTCCTCTAGGAGATATTCTTGGTTGTTGACTTTGTTCCGTGCAAGTTATCTTGTTAAATCCCATGGAGGTTTCCATGGAGATGTTGTTGTTCTTGTTTCTTGTTCCGGGCAGGTTACCACAGAGGCAGGTCACCAGTGATAGCTCTGAGAGGGAGCTATAGTGACGGTTGCAGAAGAAAACATATTAGATAGCCTCTAGTTTGAGACATAAACTAGTCTGACCAAACAATGAGTTTGTATAGATTGATAGTTCGACGAGTTCAGGCCTTGATGCATGATTCTATCAGTTTGAGTGAGTTATGGCATATGAGACTTACTCATTTGCATTATAGATCTCTTCTCGCTTTGGGGAAGATGGTGACAGGTCTTCCAGTGCTCCGTGTAGAGCATGATGGCATTTGCAGAGGTTGTACTCTTGGAAAGAATGCCAAGGGATCTTTTCCGGGCAGTGACAACAAATCCAAGGGTATCTTGGACTTGGTGCATTCATATTTTTGTGGGCCTATGACAATTGCTTCTTTGAGTGGATACCTATACTATTTGATCTTCAGACTTGGATTTTGAGTAACATGACTCCCGAGGAGGCTTTCACCGAAGTGAAGCCCGTGGTTGAACACCTCGAGATATTTGGGTGTCCTGTACACATTCACGTACCCAAGGAGAAAAGGACGAAGTTAGACCCTTTAGGCAAGAAGGGTACATTTGTTGGGTACAATTAATCTTCGAAAGCATATTGGATCTACATTCCAGGTCAGAGACAGATTGAGGTGAGCAAGGATGTTTCCTTTGAGGAGGAGGTAGCCTTCAGGAGGTCTAGAGGATCTCACATAGAGATTGGCAGTGAGAAGCAGGAGGAGATTGTGTCTTCTCCCCCTCACCCTTCAACAATTCAGAGGGAGCCAGTTGAGCCCGTTGAGACAGTTGAGCCTGTTGATCCAGTTGATCTTGTAGATCTTGTTGGTATTCCTAGAGATATTGCAGTAGGCTGAAAAGGCCTGCATGGGCTCGTCAGACTTTGTAGGAGGCAGAGAGACATGTAACTCCACGTGGTACTTTTAGAGAGAGCAAAAGACCTCAGATATCCTTGAGCTATGTTGCAACAATAAGCCACATCATTGATTATGATCCTTCTTGTTATGATGAGGCATCTAGTCAATAGGTATGGAGAGATGCCATGATGGCGGAGTATCAGTCCATCATGAAGAATGATGTGTGGGATATTGTTCCGAGACCTGAGGGGAAGTCTGTGGTGACATCTAAGTGGATCTATAAGATCAAACATGCAACTAACGGGAGCATCGAGAAGCACAAAACGAGATTTGTGGCTAGAGGATTCTCTCAGGTAGAGGGAATAGACTATGAGGAGACATTTGCTCTTGTTGCTTTGTACACCTCCATTCAGATGATCATTGCCCTTGCTTCAACCATGGGTTGGAGAGTGCATCAGATGGATGTGAAGACAAACTTCCTCAACGGAGAGATTGAGGAAGAGGAGTACATCTAGCAACCATATGGTTTTGTGATTCATGGGAAGGAGTCCCATGTGTGCAGGTTGAAGAAGGCCCTGTATGGACTTAAGTAGGCACCTCGAGCTTGGTATGTGAGGATTGATGGGTACTTGATGAGTTTGGGCTTCAACAAGAGTGTCGCTAATGCCAGCATGTACTATAAGGTTATTAATGGTGAGTCCCTGATTTTGATCTTGTACGTTGATGATTTATTTCTCATCGGAGTAGAGAGCCTCATTGCTTGGTGCAAATATGAGTTGGCCTCTAAGTTTGAAATGAAGGATCTTGGCATGATGCACTATTTCTTGGGATTAGAGGTGTGGCAAAGAACTGATGAGATCTTCCTGAGTTAGGGGAAGTATACAATTGAGATTTTGAGGAGATTTGGGATGTTGGACTATAAGTCCATGGCTACACCAATGGTGTCGAATTTGAAGAAGTTGAGTGAGCCTTCTTTCGATTCAGACTTGATTGATCCAACTATGTACAAATAATTGATTGGATCATTGATGTATCTGTTTAACACCAGACCAGATATTAACTATGCAGTGAGTGCACTTAGCCAGTTCATGAGTCAGTCGAGATAGTTGCATTGGGTAGCCGCGAAGCATGTGTTGAGAGACTTGCAAGGCATAGTTGGATATGGCTTGAGATATGCTTCTAGTATTGACATGAGATTGTAGGGATATGCTGGTTTTGATTGGGAAGGGAGTGCAGTGGACAGGAAGAGCACCTTCGGGTGTTGCTTCAATTTGGGGTCTGCCATGGCTTCTTGGTGTAGCAGGAAACAAACTTCTGTGGCCTTGAGTACCGCATAAGCTGAGTATATTGTAGTTTGTATAGAAGTACGAGAAGCAATGTGGCTTCGGAAGCTCCTTGCAGGATTGTTTGGGGTGATATTGGATCCCACTATGATTCATTGCGATAACCAGAGTTGTTTGAAGCTTTAAGAGAATTCAATGTCTCATGACAGTTCAAAACATGTCGAGATCAAGTTTCATTACATTCGAGACATGGTGTTGAGGAAAGCAGTATTGATGTAGTACCTTCCTCTAGATGAGCAGATTGCAAATGTTCTCACCAAGCCCCTTGCCAAGTCGAAGTTCGAGTACTTCTGTGATAAAACTTGGAATGGTAGAGAATACCCCTTTCGCTAAGAGGGAGTGTTGATGGATGTAGCTTCGTATGATCAACTTCATGAGACATTCTCTAGGTCATACTCCTCGATGCACTGAGTCGGGTTGACATGTGATGATACACTGGGTTGGTGCTCAACGACCCATGAGGTGCAGCTCAAGCGGTTTGGATATTATATTGGGTTGGTGCCTGGTGAACCTTGAGTTGCAGGTCAAGCGGTTGGGATATTATATTGGGTTGGTGCCCAACGACCCTTGAGGTGCAACTCAAGTGGTTGGGATATTATACTGGGTTGGTGCCCAACGACCCTTGGGGTGTAGCCCATGTGGTTGGGATATTTTTTTTCTAGGTCTTACTCCTCGATGGATTGAGTCGGGTTGACCTGTGATGACATACTGGGTTGGTGCCCAACGACCCTTGAGGTGTAGCTCATGTGGTTGGGATATTATGGGTTGTAGCCCAAGTGGACATGTCTTGTGGTTGTAGCCCTTGACGATGATGCCACACACTACGAGGTTGTAGCCCTAGTGTTCTCTAGCAAGTTATAGCCCCTAGACGAGATTGATAGGTCCACATTGGTTGTAGCCATGTGTGATGTGATGATGCCACCTGTAGCATGGTTTGAGGACCATGGCATAGGTTGCGGAGCTATGAGGACCAGAGGATGACATCATGGAGAATACCTCCCTAGCTAAGAGGGAGTGTTGATGTGGTAGC
The DNA here is from genome assembly GCA_010110895.2 of Picea sitchensis. Lineage (NCBI taxonomy): Eukaryota > Viridiplantae > Streptophyta > Pinopsida > Pinales > Pinaceae > Picea > Picea sitchensis. The sequence goes on along the minus strand of SNQJ01S0045408.1, from coordinate 49,413 downwards.
ACTGGGAGGTATTCACCTCCTGGACAACTTTTGTTAGAGATGAAGATGCCAAGAAGTCAGAGAATAACCATTGAACAAATCAAAGAAGCGTCGAAAGAAATTAGAAGATCCCAGATAAGAAGTCAGCCCCACAGAAAAGTAATAAAGACAAAGTGAAAATATAATTTCTAGAAGACAAGTTGGCCCTACTTGAATAAATAACGGTGACCTTTCCAGTCCAGTATAAATTAAGGTCACGCCTTCCCATTTGTCACACTCACTCATCTATAGCGCAAGTCTTGTGGAGAACGGTAGTTGCAGCTACCCAACGAAGGAGGAAGGAAGAAGGGCGCAATTTGACTAGGGTTTCCTCATAACCCTCGCAAGGGTTTATCTTTTGACTAGGGTTCCTTCATAATACACACTCATCTGTTGCTTTGTATTTTAGTATATGCTTACTGGATATGAAAGAAGATCTAAATTGCTATGGCAAATCTAATGCCAACTAATTTTATAAGAATCCAACATGCTCATATCCCTCTGCTGTTGCTTGGCTCCACCCTTGGGACCCTTCATGGTCTTTTTCTTTCCCTTTTCCAAAAGAGCAAGATTGCCCTCATTGCCATCCTCACCCTGCTGCTGACTAGAAGATCCAAAGCCATCTCTAAGCTCCTCCTGCACAAAGTCATCCCAGAGCCTCTCCCAACTGGGTATATGCTCTCTAGCCACAATACCTCATACAAAACTCTCCCAAGGTTTGGAGAAGCCGTTTAAGGCTGTCCTCACCAACTCTAAGGGATCTACAATCTTGCCAACCGTTGCCAACGTATCACAAATTTGAGAAAATCTCGTGAGGAAAGCGGTAACTATATCTGTCTTCGTCATTTTGGTGCCCCTTAGCATCTTCTGGAGCACCATCTTCCCGTTCTGGTTAGGACTATGGTAAAGACCGCATAATGTCTGCCACATCTAAAATGCAAACTCTTTATTAGAAATGCGTGGGAGGACATGGTCCTTGACCACATCAAGGATAGTCCTCTTCGTCTTGATGTTTCTCATCCGAAACTCATCCATGAGCATTGCATTTGTAGGATGTACTACGAGATTCTCTACAATATCCCATAGCTCTAGTTCCTCCAAGATCAAGACTATCCTGGCCTTCCACGGAGACTAGTTGCCTGCCCCCGCACGCCTATCCTCCACCCTCAAACCAGCCACCAACATGGCTGCCATCTGATGCTAAAACTGATACAACACCGACCAAGTAAAACTGAGCAACACTAAACAACACAACACTGCCTCCAACACACAAAACTCAAGTGTGAAAATGAGGCTTCCCAACAAGTGAAAAATATGCCAACTGTTTGCTACAAAAATCAGCCACCTCTTGTGCCCTCAGGCTCTGATACCATGAAGAAATTTGAGGATCCTAAGTCTGCTCAACAGGCCTGTCATGTGACCTCTTGTTGGGCACTAAATTCAAGGTATTTTCAAACTGTTTTCTCACTGTTTTTAGGACTGTTTTCTCACTGTCCAAAACAACCAACAAATCTGAACTTTACCCCCTTCAAATCTGCCCCTTAGGAAGTGATTTAATATCTCTTTGAAGCTTCTCTTGAATGGGTTTCAATAGGAAGTTTTGCTGTCCATTGTTAGCACATTCATCATACTTCAAAACAGAAAATACCCTCTAGGATCTTTAACACCTACTATGCTGAAAAGTAAGTAAGCAAACCATGACAGTTTGACACAAGTGTTTTTTCTCAACATGACCTTGGAAAAACCCCCATGGGGAACCCCAGTAAGACAGACAGAGATATTATGGAGATCTCAAAGCAAAAACTACAAGAAGTAAATACACAAAGGAACCTGATACAATGACAAGCTCTTCTCAAGCTTGGAATGTTAGTCCCTTGAACTTGTGCATGCTAGAAGATGACTTGCGCCGCTTCTTGGAAAATGTGCCTGCTAGCTTGTGCTTGTGCCCTCTCTAGTATCCTTGGCTCTTGGGATGAAGTAAGCACCCCTCTCTTTGTCTTGGATAGCACTTCTCACAAGCGTGCCTCCACCAACACAATAGGGCGCTACACCCGCATATGCGCCCCTCCTCAAGATAAAGTGCGCCCCTACCTCAAGCTCTTGGTGCACCCTCTCATAAATGTGCCCCTCTCAGGCTATTGGTGCGCCCTCCTATACTAGTGCACCCTCTCACAAGAAAAGCACACAAAAACTCAAGCTATCATGCTCAAGCATCCATGGTGTGCCCTCAACCTTGCTCCCCCTCAACAATGGTGCGCCCCTCTTCTCGAAAATTCTCCTTCTCCTCTCTTCATACATTCACCCTACTGCGCCCTCAACCTTGCTCCTCCTCAGCAATGGTGCGCCCCTCTTCTTGAAAATTCTCCTTCTCCTCTCTTCATACATTCACCCAACTCTCTCAAGTGAACATTGAGCCTCCTTTTCCCTCCTTTAGCCTAATCTCAAGGCTAACCTAGAAAACCAAGGGCCCAGATTAGATCTAAGCCTTTCTCCAAAATGAATGGATGAGATTAGATCTCACAATTCACTTAAGTTTCCATAGTTCAATTTATGTTCATTAATTCACACTTAAGTGAATTAATGTCACTTTATGACTTAAGTGAATAAAGTCACTTTAGACTTAAGTGAATAAAGTCAAAGTGAAATTATAACATAAAGTACAAGCATGAAGGTCAAACTTCCCCCCTTTGTGTTTAGAGACTCACAAACGCAAGGGGACCACTTTCCAACCCAAATCTCAACACTGGATACGTTTGAAAAAAATCATGACAATCTTGATATGAGTTGGTGCTGACCGATTTGCTTAAGGTTTGCACAATTAATTTTCAGTTATGCCATCAAGAGATATTCACAATCATGTATTATTTAGGAATGCTCAATGTGCCATTGGCTTAACAATCAACCACTCATTCAATTAATGATCCAAGTGCTGAATATAATACTTAGATTTGCCAGGAATTCAGAAAACATTTAGAGTGGTTAATACACATGGATGCTCAAATCTGAAATGTGCCATCAATCCATTGTTACACAAGAAATTAATTAAGTGCTCCAATATGTGATTTGTCAACAAAGAGAATGATTTTATGAGACTTGATGTAATAATTCCAGATTTGTTGAATTAGTCTGAGTATGCTTGAGCAATGCAGAAAAGTTGCTTGGATTCACATCAATGCTTGAGCATAAAATTTTATCCCTTGAACAAGAGCAATAAAGGATCCAGAGTTTAGACAATACAATTGACCACACCATGCGATTTATTTCAAATTTATATCTCTCACAGATCATTAAATTACCACATTCATTGGCAAGACAAGTTACAGATCAGGTTGTTAGATTTAGGGAAAAATAGAGAAAACAATTATGCTTTTAAATTCTGTTCACTAGATCAGCACATTTAAGAAAAGACATAAACAGATCTGAATTAAATTCTGAACATAAATAAAATTTCTGAGTGCAAAAACAAACTTTAGCTTACCTCCTGGCCAATGAAGAATGTACCTGTCACGTGTGTAGATGTAGACCTCTTTAATATGCTCAGAAAATTAGTTTAAGGTTCATGGATCAAACCTCTAGGGTTTGATCTCTATCATATGGACTGAGGGACAGTTTGCCAAGGGATAGACCACAAACAAGGCTGTAGTAAAACACTTAACTGCTGTCCAAAACTGAGATAGTAAATCCCAGCAGCAATAACAACCTTCAAACTAGAGAAGGTACCATAATAAGGGACAGTCAACCATTCAAGAAATAGGACAGAAAACCCTTCAACAATTGGGACAGCAAACCCTTCAACAGTTGGGACAGCAAACAGTAAACCACCCACAGCAAGGAACAGCAAGTGACAGTGAGGAGAGGGAGGTCACGGTGCCCTCAACAACATACAGTGGCAGCAGATAGAGGCCACCACACCCTCACAAAACACAACAGCAACACACGGTGGGAGCAACAAGAGGGCCGCGGCACCTACAGCAGTTGGAAGGAGGTCCGTGGTTCCTCAAGGGACAGTCTGCGGCTCTTTAGGCAGGCCAGGGAGGATTCAAGGTGAAGTCCACGGCAGTCACATCCAACAAGGAGAGGTCCGATACCTCTATACCAGCAGCAGGCAACACAGATGAAGCTCCCAGCCAACGAGTGTCAAAAATTACCTCAGATCATAAAAGAGAAACCACTAGAGGGGCCGCACCATCACCAAGGAAAGACAAACTGAGGTAGCTGCAGCAAATAGAAGAGTGAGGAGTGAGTGAGTGTGAAAATGCTAGAGGGGAGGGTTCCTTTTATAGCTAGGGAGAGGGGTTAGGGATATTATAGAAATAATTAAATAATGACAATTTAATTAATATAAATATTAATTAAATGTCAATTAAATTAAAGTAAATTATAAAAACCCCCCATCACATAAAACAAGAGGGAAAGCAAGACAACAAACAAAGGGGGAACTTTAAGACAAAGTCAAGGGGGCCCACAATGACAAAACATGTCCACATGAGTCTCATAATGACTTATAAAGTTATAAACTTTTGTCATCACTGCAACAATGTGGTCATGTCCATCTTCTTAGCCACTCCTAGGTCTCATGGACCATCTCGGGAGAGAGGAAGAGGATCACACATCATCACATCTTGGTATTTCACCAAGATCTACCTGGTCCAGGACCAGGTTGCCCCAGAACACATCTGGGGGCCCTAGAACACATCTAGGGTCTTATCCACCAAGGTACAAGACCAAGGATCAACCCTTGCTTTAACAAAGGGTTCCCTGGAACACATTCAGGGGCCCTAGAACACATCTAGGGACTTATATCAACCACCAAAGAACACATCCAAGGATCAATCCAAGCACCGGGCAAGGATTCCCTGGAACACATCTAGGTGCCCTAGAACACATCTAGGGACTTACTGCTTGGTCCTAGACCAAGAACCCCAGTCATATACTGGGGGCCCTCACTAGGGTCTTTTGCCATGGCTCTCACTGCTTGGTCTCGTACCAAGAAACCTCAGGAGTGTACTGGGGGACTTGTCCTCAGCTAGGGTCTTATGCCATCCTCCCGGAGAATGGCTCTTGCAGCTGCACTAATTTCAACACAGATCATGAACAAACTCAAACATTATGGGAGATGAACATTGCATATGAAAAATGTTTAAATTGGGGTATAAACCAGTCCATAAACCATGATTATTCTGAGCAATTTAGTGCTGGAAAAAATTAGATCCTTTTGTAGATACTTCAGACTAGCCAGCCATAAATTATATGCAAATTTCATTGAGTCGTGTGGCATAATAAATCCATGAAACTCTGTTGATTACAGCACATGTATAATGATGGTTTCGTAAAGTGCAAAAGCTATTTTCTGATGTATGAACTGCAAAATATTCCAGTAAGCAAAATATATTATATTCATCTAAGAGGAATATTGTTTTGTATCAAGTTAATGCATGAGGGATTTTATTCAAATTTGAGATAATGTGTGTGAGATTAGTTTAAAAACCTCCTTTAATCAGAAATATTTCAACCAAAGAGCTTCAGATTTAGGTAGATAGAAAGTCTTCCATTTTATTGTGTCGATTTAGTTTATTGGAGCATGTAGACCATTAATCAATTAAAAGTTCATGAGAATCAGACCACAAATTCTCTCAACCCATGAGATGATACATCTAGTTTAAAAAAATCACACATGTTGAAACCCTTAATCAACAGCAATTTCTAGCAATGGAGATCTGAAATGTCAGGTTTATTGAGCAGATTATTAAGGTATTTCATGCATCTATGTAGTGAATGTAATTTATTGGAGCATGAAATAATAAATGTTGAGGAGGATAGGTTAAACCAGCTCTGATAACCCTTCAAGCAGTGTTATTCCAGCAAATAAAACCTTTAATCCAATTGAATTTTTGAACCTTTAGTGCAGGACATTGAATAACCTAGTTCATTGATTTGATTGCAATTAGTGTGATAAGCATGAATTTAGCAAGACACTTGAGATCCAATGCGCCAGAACTCGTTATCAATTAATTTCCAGCACTTTCAGTAAAAAAAATAGACTTAGATGAATGGGTTTAGCTTGTATTAAGGCACATTTAAGTCAATTTACTTAGATCTACTCGAGGAAAATCAGACTTTTAAACCAATGATCTAAATGAATTCATTAATTAGATGCTTGTTGAAGACATCAACCAGCAAATCCTGCAAAACGTTAGTAAATCTCCTTGAAAAGAAAATGATTTGCACCAAATGTCCAAATCTACGCTAGATATAAAGTAAGGCAGCCACTAGACTTGAACATGCAACCTAGTGTTGATATTATGGTAGCTGCGGGAGGTATTTACCTCCATGTGTAAACCTGACGAGGATAGAATACTCCGGGAAGCAAGAAGAAACCCTAATGAGTTGGCTAATAACCCTAGAAGACTTGTCGGCTCAAGAAGATAATTTATATTAGGTTATTAGCCTCCAAGAGAAGAAGTCGGCCAGAAATAATAATATATACTGAACAGACAGATACCCAGAATGAGAAGTCGGCCCAGGCAGTTAGCCAGAATTATTATAAATACAGGAGGCCCATTCTCATTCTGGCAAGCAGTCTCAGAATTGCAGAGCAACACTTGTGCGCAATGCAGTTGCCCAGTTTCTGCGCAGGTTTGGAGGAGAGTTGTCGTTGCAGCTGCTACAACTAATAGTTACGCTTGGACTATCTCTTGGTTAGTGTTTGGACTATCTGATCAACTCTTGTTGGTGCGCTATCCTTGGGGAAAGGTGTGCTACCCTTTGTTTGGCTATCTAGCCTAGGGTTTGCTTCCGGAGTGATTCTCTGTCAAGGTTAAGGTGCTCGGAGGTTGGCTTCGGCCTATGGTTGGGTGACAATAGAGATATTGTCAATGGTAAAACGAGCACATCCATTATATTCTAACAGGTTATGGGCCCACACCTCCTTTATTCAGTCTAACCGCTGGAAGGAAACATAGTTGTAAGGATATTAAGCTTGTTGAAGAACTGTCGCTAGGGTTTCTAGCAGGTGCAGTCACCATAGCACTGTCGCTAGGGTTACTAGCAGGTGCAGTTGCAGAAACCCTAATCCTCTCGTTGAGGCACCTTAAGTGAAGGGATTGACCTAATATCCGGATAGATCAATGCACCCTAGCCTAGCGCATCTCCTGGTACTCTCAGAAAGCCAAGACCTCAAGTTTGAGTTTGTGGTCAAATCTAGGGTTTGACCAAGTCAAAGCAACCATGACTTATTCTATGAAGTCAGAGAATAAGTTAGATGGAGCCTCTAACTTCAGAGCGTGGAAGACAAGGATTGACCTCATCCTTACCAAGAATAAAATGCTGGATATCGTAAGGAAAGATCGTGGAACCAGAGTTTGAAGAAGGAAAAGAAAAGGAACCGCAGAACATTGTAGTTATGGAGAAGTTCAAAGACGGTGACATCAATGCCATGATTATCATAGTGGAATCCATAAAAGACCACTTGATACCATACATCTCCCATCTTGACTCATCAAAGAAGATGTACGATGCCCTAACAAATCTCTTCTCGATCAGAAACGTTGGACAAGTTATGAGTCTGAAGAATGAGCTCCGTGACATGAAGATGAATGATGATGACAGCATAACATCATGCTTTGTGAGGATCTCCCAGTTAAGAGATCAATTACAAGCTATTGAAGAGATCACTTCAGAGAAGGAATTGGTAAACATAGTCCTCAATGGTCTTCCCAAGACGTGGGATGCATTTGCCAAGGAATGAGTATCTGACATTTGAAGAACTTTGGACTTGCTGTGCTCAAGAAGAATCAAGGATCAATGCAAAAGAGAAACCCCAAAAGAAGTACGATGATCAAGCCTTCATAGCAAGATTCAAGAATTTCAGGAACAAAAGGAAGTTTGGT